>CAUYQG010030516.1:0-27632 GCA_963574415.1 Tarsius wallacei | reverse complement strand
CTACCACGCCCGGCTGATTTTTTTAATTTATTGTAGAGATGAGGTCTCGCCAAGTTGCCCAGGTGGGTCTCGAACCCGCGGGCTCAGGCAATCCACTCACCTCAGCCTCCCAAAGGCGCGGGATTACAGGCTGAGCCACTGAGCCCGGCTGTAGTGAATTATTTAAGCTTGCATTAGAATATAACTTCTGGTCATTAAGTTATAGCCCGGCTGCTATTTCTGTACCTATTTTCACCAAAAATGCCTCATAATTTGCCCTTTTCTCAAGGTGGGTCTACATTTTTCCCATCACACCAAAACCTTTTAAATTCTAAATTCTTCTTTAAAGATAGTATCGATCCCCATTCCCAGCCTTTATGTACTCTTTCTCTGATGGCAACAACACAGAAGGGCAGACATCTAATCTAACTCATCTGTTTTAAGCCTAACAAAACTCTTCCAAAAATATAATTCGCGCAAATTTCGTTAGCAGTCCATCATTCGATAGTTGTACATTTATGGCTTATTCAGTGCTGTGCACCCTTTCTGGTACTAGAAATACAAAATATGCGCAATCCTTAAATTTAGGCATTTCAATACTTTAAAAGATGGATAGACATTATATAAAGAATTATCAAAAATATTTATTAGATGAGATTGGAGACAATCATTCTTATCAATCTATCACAGAAGCAAAGAACCAAATACTACATGTTCCTCATTATAAGTAGGACCTGAACATTAATCACAAAGGCACATGGGAGGGCTCAGAAGTCACTGGACACTACCAGGGAAGGGAGGCGAGGGGCAGGCACATGACAACACAAAGGTAACCTAATCCTAAATCAGGGGAAGTGAAGACAAATTGGAAGCCCAAACTTCACCTGCATATACATTACTTATGTACCTAATCCTAAATTGTGCCCTGCAACTGTATGATAAAATAAAGTGAAAAGATAAAGAAAAAATATTTAAAAAACAATTATAGTAAGTGATAAAAAATACAGGGCGTTAGAAATATAGATGGTAAAATAATTAAGCAGGAGTATAATATATTCAAGAAATTGAATCACTTTGGTGTGTTTTCCCACAAGTGCCTGTTACTTTATGAAGGCAGACCTTAATTTCTTAAAATTGATTGTTTTGGCTCTTTTGAAAAAAATTAAAGAACTTAGATTTCTTTGGATATAGATAAATTACTTCTGTGTAACAAATGTGGGACTTAAGATGCATAAAATGAGAATAACACAGGTATCTTTAAATTCATTCATTAATATTTAATTTTTTTCACACTTAAAAAACGTGTAAACTATATGATCAAGTACATTTCATTTTAGAATGAAGTCACATTTTATATTTTATCCATTAGACAATTTTTAGTGTATATCATGCATCACAGGAAATACAAATAAAAGTGATTTAACAATAAGGAAGTTTGGTCAAGCTTATACTTCTCTTTTTAAAAATAAATTTGGGTAAAATAAAACATTTGATAACCCTAAAACTTAAGTGACAGGTAAAATTGTTTGCTGATGACATCATGGAATTCACAATATGTTCTGTTGCTACCTTAGACAAAAACTCTTTGGCATGTGTTCTAACCAAAAAATGGGTCAAATTTGACCACCAGTATAAATAATTCAGGCATTTAAAATATTATTTTCTTTGGTCTAATATATAACAGTTAACACACTCATTTGGAATATGTGAAATAAGTGCTTCAAACATTTTTTAATGAATGAATGAGCTTGATTTGATGTTGCTATCTCACCTTTTCCAATGGGTCACCACACTGGGGCAACAAACATTGGGCAATAAAAAGTTCAGATTTTGGGCACTTAACAAATGAGTGTTGAAAAATCATAATATAAATAACCAATTTAAAAACGTATATAGAACTTTAAATGCATAAACAAGGGCGTATTGTGTAGACAAGTTAGTTATTGGATCTTAAAAATGATAAAGTTTTTACAACTCTGTAGTGCATTAATATTTAAACCAATTTTCTACAAAATAAAAAATATATATATATGCTTCTGCAAAAACCTAAAACAGGGATGTGCATTTTGATGAGTAACTCAGCTAACAAATACATGTGCTCACCTTTATGCTTACTCTTCTTTCAAATGGTAACTATTTTTATATTTGGATTAAAAGATTGATTTCATGTTATCTTTGCTTCAATAATTATTTATAAACCCATCACAGAGTGATACTTTAAAAAAAAAAATTAAATTTTAATTTAAAAATATTTATTCTCAATAAGAAAAAATAAAAATCCTAATGTACATTTAATTTCTTATAATTAACTTTTAGAAGATCTTGTGCCTTTCTACATATGCTGCTCTTGCTATCTGTGTTTGTGAATACATTCTTCTAATAAGACAAAAAACTATCTCCAGTCAATGATTTCAAGAGAAATAGAAAATGATATAGCAAATATGTCAGAGGCATTTGTATAAACAGAGGACTAGAACAGCATGGATTTTTCAACTGTCTTAGAAAAGAGCAATCACTTTGAACATTTACTTTATAACATTTACTGGAAATATTAATATTTCAATTCAAGTTATGCTTGCTTCTGTGGGCAAAGTTGATTAATATTTTTATTTTGATTATACCTTTATTACTGTAGATATCATGCACATTGCTGTGTTTTAAAGATTATACATCTACAAAGAGACTTAGTAAATTCAATGAAAAAGTCATAAATTGCAATAGTAATTATGATGACTGTACAATTATAAACTAGTTGAAGCATATATTTAATACAATTTTTAAAAAACATGGGAAGCAAATTGTCCAAGCATCTACACACACACATGCATACTTTACACATTAATTATATAAAATGAAGCAAGATATGTGTGTGTATTCAGGAATTTAGAGAAACTCTATTTAGAACAATGTAAGAACATACTGAAAAAGTTAATGATACTAGAAAAATTAGGGCCAGGCATGGTCATTCACACCTATAATCCCAGCACTTTGGGAGGCAGATGTGCGAGGATTGCCTAAGCCCATGGGTTCAAGACCTGCCTGGGCAACTTGGTGAGACCTCATTTCCACAATAAATCAAAAAATTAGCCGGGCTTGGTTGTACGTGCCTATAGTTCTAGCTGCTTGAAAGGCTGAGGCATAAGGATTACCTAAGCCCAGCAGTTTGAGACTGTGGTGACTGTGAGCGTGCCACTGCAATTCAGTCTAGGTGGCAGAGTGAGACATCAACTCTAAAAAAGAAAAAGAAAAGAAAAATTAAATTGACATGTTTAAGAAATGGTTTAGAGATTTCTGGGCATAAAGCTACACTTTGTTAGGAATGATGAAAATATGTTTTACCTTACAAAAATGGTAGATATGTGAAAAGTTATTAAATTTAAGTATTATATATTTTTTCACTCTGCATAATTTAGTATATTTTATGAAAAAGATATTTGTCAAAATAATAACTTATAATCAACCAAATTACTATTTACAAATTATCTAATATTTTTATCACAATAAATATTATAATTTATTAATTTTTTTGTTGAAAAAAGTATTTATGGCTCACATGTTATATCCGGGTATTAGAAAGGAAACTGAATGCATCAATAGGTGACTAAATACCTGCTTGCATGAACTTTACTTTCAAAAGAACAATTCAAATATGTAAACAAGCAGACAAATAATATCAGACAGGTGAAAGTACTGTGACAAATTTGAAATATGCATTGTAAATTGTTAATTTGCAAATCACTGTGAAACAATAATGAGTTTCCATATTAATAGTAAATTAAAAATAAAACAATCTAGAATGCTTCAGAGATTACAATTATATACTATTGAATGTTCTATGTGATATTTAATTTTGAGTGATTTGAGTGACTTAGTGTTTATTAGGTTACTTTTAATAAATTTGTCAAATTCACAATTGAAGATTGAAAACACTCAGAAATAGATATTGGTGCTGATCACAGATATTATAGCAAATTATTGAACATTTTATTTAATTATTGTGGTTATTGTGATATTACTAATCAACAAAATCTCCTTAACTTACCTAGCTGAGTTTATTAATTGAGGATTTGAGGACTACCCTTATTGGACACTGCTCTACATGCCTTGAAAAGCAATAAGAAGTGATAACACTTTATGGCTTGTCACAGATCTACAAAACACATTTAAATTGTGTGTTCATGCAGTGGCTTTGTAAGGACAGCAGGGGAGACATTGTCATTCCGGTCCTGCCTGTTTGCTTCCCCACCACCAGCTCTGAACTTATTTATTGCAAGTGCTGGGGTCATAGACCAAGCCAAAAGTCATGCTTCTGGTCTTGGGGTAGATTTAGAGGAGATAAAATAACTTGGATGGAAATTTGCTCTGTATGTTTTATCAACAAAGAAAAGCGAATCTTCTAAAATACTGTGGGGGGGAAAAAAAAGACTGTAAACTCTGCCACTAAAGTAGGGCAAAACACAACTCACAGTCCTGAGTCAAAAGTCAGTAAATATATTGTAGTTGTTTTCCAAAGCGCTCAACTGAGATAATGGTCCTCTAGTAATGTATAAGGAATAACAGTACTTGTGATGTTTAAAAGCTGTCATTTAAGATGGTCAAAAAGCAAGACTAGAATGCTGAATTAAAGAGTATAACAAGTAGCAAGCTTTTCAAATCATAAACCCAGAATTTAATAGACAATTTTGAATAGAGACTTATGTATTCTAAGTGGGCTATTGGTGAGCCTGGACAAAGCATTCTTAGGAACTGAGACTAAGGCACATCTGATTTGTTATAAATTTTATACATTTCAAACCTAGTGGGGTTCAAAAGTGAGAAATTTGTTTGCATTCTGTTGCAATACCAATTGTAATAACAGATGTTTAAGGATGAATGTTCCGAACTAAAGGCATTTGTTTGATATTTTCAGCATCATTTTTTCTACCCACATATGTCAAAACAATTCTGAACAGCATGCTTTCCAAACTGCTAGTGATTTCTTTAGAGAAATAACTTCAGAAGCAAAAGTAATTAACTAAGCAAATAAAGTTTGTACAAAATTAGAACCTATTCAAGTAGAACAAAAAAATTTTGTTAAAAGCTAGTAAAGTGGGAGCACAGTTAATTAGCTTAAATTTCTTTCCATAAATATCAATGTTCTTTGTACATTCTTATGCCCTATGTGTTTTTATTCAGGTCTTAATATTTGCCACCAGCAGAACTGTTTCTGTGGTGAAGGGGTTGAACACTTTTTGTTTCACCTGTATAATTTTTAAGTTTACTTTTTTTAAATAAAGAAAAAAGCTGATGTGTTATACTTATAGAACCAGTGCCACACTACGTGGAGTTCTCCAAGTCATAGTGACCTTTATCCCTTTTCCTGCGGAGTAACCATAGAGCATAGATGAATGGAGCCCAGAGAACAGCAGAACCATTCTGTGAATACCCATCATCTTTTGTAATGGTGAGTGGAGCTCCCTGAGTGGATATTTTCTCCACACCCCAAACAGAAGATCCAGGTCAGTTACACTGTTGAGTCCACATTTTAATGCTTTTAGAGCACAGCCGAGTATACAGAATCTCCTTCTTTGTGGATAGGCTTAGTTATAGTTGACAATCATGCAGTGAATAAGTCTTCTGGAACATACATTCATCTATTTCCTACCTATCAGCCACAGAATCCAGGGATCTGTGAGGATCTTGAATGTGAAGCTGGAAGAGAAACAGGCTGCTGGGCAAAATAAATGAGCTAAAAATGATCTTTGAATTATCTAAATAATATTCCTGCACAGAAAAGAAACTTTGAATTTAAACTTTCACCAACCATAAAATTTAATACAGATGGCCCTTTTGAAAGATGTATAACAAATCACACCTTCTAAATTAAATGCAATTATTTAGAGTAGTTTTGTATTTGATAATTATTTAAACATATTTTTGTTGGAATAATTTAAGCTAGTCAATGATGTGATAGATGTCACAATGTTTTGAGACAGAGAAATAGACGTCTATGAATATAATGTAGTGATTGTGTCAGGTAGTATTCAGAAATAACTATTTTGATTCCAATTACATATTACATAAACAGAATCTAATATAATACACTAGTACAAGTAAGGGCTTGGGTGCTTGCAAAATTTAATTATACTTGCAACCATTTTAGGAAAGATAAATGTTATGAAAAAAATAATATGAGTAACTCTAGATAAACAACAGAGACAGAAACCCTGAAAATATTCACAATATAGTCAAAACTTTAAAAATAATACTGAAAATTATGTTACATTTAAAAAGCTAAGACTCTATAAAAAATTATAACACGTTTATGAGATTATTTGAATTGGTCAGTTTTATTCACTATGACTTTATTCTGTGACCACATTATAAAATCTTTATTCTTACTCTTTTATCAGCATGTTAACAGTATTGTAATTTTTATAAAAATATAACATTCTTTTAAAAAAAACTTTAGTTTGCCTTATTAAGAATTGGTGTTAGGTGCAGAAGAAATGTAAAAAGAAGAAATGAAACATCTTCCTGTCAGACATCATTTTTTCGATATCTAATTGTATTTGAAGTTCCAGTACATCAAATATTATAAAGTATAATTTAAGATTATACTTTTTAATTTATTTACAATTTTATTTGATAGTAAGTTTTCAGTTTGTTACAATACTGGATGCTAGTACTAAACTTATTTTTAGCTGATATTACAAAGGTGATGATTAATTATAGATAATGATAGTTCTACTATTAAAAAGAAGAAAAGTTGTGAGATTTGTTTGTTTTATCTAAATCTAATTTGTTATGATAAATCAGCATTCACTTTTATTTTTCCGTTATTAGTCAAATTATACATATAATGCTATTACTATTTGATAGCTTGTTCATATTTTAATTTATTATTTCTTAAGCATGTAGTACTACTTTTATCGTCAAATCCCAAGTTGCAGATTATGCTTTTTCATACCTGTGCAATAAAATTACTAGCTACTTGTATTGCCAAGGAACGTTTTTTGGTTGTTAAAGAGCTATGGGTATAATCATACTAAATTATCAGACTGTGGTGGGGTTTTTTTAATGCAGAAAACTCACATATTGTCAGGAAAGAAGGGGTAATTCATTTTTTCCCATATAAGAAATGTTTCTTTAAATAAATAAGTCTTTTGTAATGTCAAGCATTTGCTTTGGCAAAAAAAAAAAAAAAAATGGTACTAGAGCATAAAAAATTAATTCAGTTAATAGAATACTGTTAAAGCCTGACACGTTTTATTTCAAAAATAAGTAAAGATCTGTCATTGTATGTTTCTCAGGCTCTAGCAAGCTTTCACACAATATAATATCTGTAATTTCATTGAAAAATAAACACAAATACTTTCTACCCTGTATAAAATGTATATATAGTTATTTACATATTTACATTTATATTTTATTCCTGTATGTCGAGCGAATTATTCTTGGTTAGCAACTGGTTTAGGTTAGGTAATGTGTGAGGAATAAGGAAATCTTACAATAACATAGCTCACAGATTGCTCTAAAATTGAAATGCTGCTATACGGAGCTTATGCAGCAAGATCTCTTCATGCACAGTAGGAGACCCACCTTTTCTGAACCATAGCTCTGCACAGGCTTCTAACACCATGTTTTTGGGGTTTTTTTTTAACCTTTCAGAAAGCCGTTCAATACCTACAGAGTCTATGAAGCGAAAGTCATGCTGATTTCTGAAAGGTTTTTTTAAAAATTGGGGTCCAACAGAGTTCTGCTCTGACCAAATGTTGTTCTGAACCCACTGCAGCAAATCTGCAGTGTTTTAAGCCTTCATGGAGAATGAATTCAATCTGCTGCTAAAACGTTCCCTCCTTCCCCCACAATCCTTTCTGTCTTATCTCCCACTTGCTAGGGAAAGATAAATCTTTCTTTCCTATCACGTTCATAGAATGATGAATTCCCCCAATCTAGTAGAGTCTTTTCTTCAGTTTGCTTTAAAAACATATTTGTTTTGTTATTTAGGATCAGGGTATCAGAAAAACAAACAGGTAGCAGCATGGCATACTAACTTCCCTGATCCTAGAGTTGTAAAACAGCCATTGTCACCCAGCTTTGACCTATCCATTTATTTCTCCAGGCCTGGATTATTTCACTTATATAATTACATAGTTGAACAAGATAATTTGCCAGCTCACTACCAAATTATCTGATTTTAAAACAGAACAATGATTAACCTGTATTATCTGGTATCTTCTCTTTGATTTCCTACAAACTGGAAAAAGATGATATAACCGCCAATGTCCATTTTCCTGTAGAAGAGATTACTTATAGACCAAAGAGATTTAGTAATCACAAGCCGCTAATCATATCTTCCATTAATATTGCATTTTTATGTAAAGTAATCTAACTCTTCTAATTTTTGCCACTCTGGAAGTATTGTTTAAGAAAATATAGTCACAAAAAAAATTCTCCAATTAATAATGTACTTTTTGTTATCTAGCTACTTTTACTTTTCCTTCCCAAGTACTAATTGTTAATATGTTACATGAAATGATGAAGTAGATTTATCTTATACTATTGTTGTTAGTTATCCCCTTGTCTTTATCCCAAATGAGAATTTTTTCCTTGTTTATATAAGCTAGCAGTTATCTCAAACACTACCTAAGAAGACATCATATTCTCATTCACAGTGTGAGCTTAGATTCACACATTCCAACACTAACTTTTTGACACAGCTGCTCAAAGATTTACTGATGTTAATGCAACCATACTTTGGAATATTATTTTCCCACCATAATTACTATTTAGTAAAGTTCACTGGATTGATATTTGCTTCTCCCAGTTGGAAAAAAAAAAACAAAACAAAATTTCAAAAGTGAATAAAACATAGTATTCCTTAAAGAGACACTGCAGATAGTAACAGAATGGTTGACAAGATGGAACAATGCAAACCAAATTCTTCAAATTCACAATATAGAAGAAAAAGACAGGAATGTTGTTCTAAAATGCAACATTACAGTAAATATTGGATACCAAGCTACATTTATGAAAGGATTCTTTAGCATTCAATAATCAAAAAGAAGCTAAACTGATAAGGAGAAGAGGACAAAGGTATTCCTAAAACTATGAAGAAAAAAAGAGTGTGTTGATTTTGTCCAATTAATAGCAGGCATGGCTTTCCATAAATGTATATTTCAGCACATTTCAGTGTAGGAAGTACACACTGCAGAGAAAAACTGAAGCACTGGAATTGAATGGAGAGTGTTATAGTTTAGGAAATGGAATGATCACTTGTTCAAAAACATAAAACTATGAGGGGAGATCTAAAAAAACAGAATTTGTTTATAAAAATTGTGTATTTATTCTTACATGTCTAAACTTCAATAAACTTCAAAGTACTCTTTGTTTTATGTGATATACTTATCAAGACACTTTTTCACTGCTCAAAACAGTCTTTAAATTATTCAATTTTGATGCCTCTTAGTGCTTCTGCCATTTTTTGTTTCACCTCTTCTGCATCCACAAAATGTTCCCTTTGAGGACTTCTTTCATCCAGATAAACAACAACAACAAAAAGTCACTCAGGACAAGGTCAGGTAAAAAGGTGGGGCACAGGTGTCATGTGTTTTTGGTCAAAAGCTGCTGAACACTAAGTGCAGTGAGGGCAGGTGCATTGTCATGGTGAAAGAATCAGTCACCTATTTGTCATAACTTGGGACCTTTCTTTGGCTAATCGTGATGCAACCTTCTCAAAACTTCCAGATAAAAACTTTGGTTCACAGTTTGATCTGGGAGAACAAAATTCTGAGTGCACTGTAAGGAACCTGCCTCCAAAAGATAATTCTGCTTTGTGTGTGTGTCCCCCCTCTATATCGTTGGCTATATCTAGAAGGCTATGTAGTCAGAAGAGTGACATATCTGATTAGTGTTACACTTTCACGGTCTTTCCTCACACACTTAGGCACACTCAAAAGTACAAATGGCAGTGCGTAGTTGAAGTGAAGTGTTACAGTAGAGAAAAGGCTTAACTCATAGCTTAAAGTATAATAAAGTCAAGTTTCAAGGCACATTTCTAACTTCATATTCATGCTAATTTTTTACAACTTTGTCTATTTTTATAAAGTTAA
The DNA here is from genome assembly GCA_963574415.1 of Tarsius wallacei. Taxonomy (NCBI): domain Eukaryota; kingdom Metazoa; phylum Chordata; class Mammalia; order Primates; family Tarsiidae; genus Tarsius; species Tarsius wallacei. Next base: position 17,559 of record CAUYQG010030516.1, on the reverse strand, counting down.
TAAAATAAATTAGAAAAGATTTGAATTTATATTACTTTGTGGTTAAAAATGTGACTTTCATGAACAATTTTCTCTAAGCTACTTTGCACTTCAATAAAATATTTTATGCAGGGAATGCATGAGTGTGCTGAACACACTTCTCTTCATTCCGTGGTTGCTCCCCAACCACTCACAGATCACAGTTTCAGTGTACTTGATCTGATTCTTAACAAAGAGGATCCAATTGATAAGAAATGCTTCTCTTTTCTCTTATAAGTTACATTTGTGATCGTGGCTTGAGTTAAATAACAATTCATGCCAAATATGTATATAATTTTTTAAAATGTATTTGTTTTATTATTGATATTGTTCCCCATATAACCTGCTCATGTTATAAAATGAGCAGTAGAAACAGATTGATTAATGTTGGCTGTTCACTGGGGACATTAGCAGAAAGAACAGCTATTCTTTAATATCATAGATTAATTGCTAATATTTCCTAAGGTTTAGTCTTGTTCACTGCATCTTCTTGCTTTGCATAATCCTCTTTATTTCAACTTATATTCTGTCAACTTATTATATTTTCACCTTAAATTCTTTCTGGAACTCACACCAGTATTATCTACTCTTGTTCGATATATCTGCAGGGATGACTTCTACCAGGCTAGTCGAATGGATCCAACAATGAATTTCTCACTTGTTTCATTAGCTCATATATGTTCACTTTTTACTTCTCATTTGTCTCTTACTGTCATCATCCACTTAATTTACCATATCTGTTAATATGCATGCTACCTCAGTGGACCTAACTTCAATAGGAAAGGCTGCCTAATTTTCTATATTACTAATTTTATGACATAATATAGTTAAGACCACAGACTCCAAAACCAAACTGCCAAGGTTCAAATCTCAGTCACATATTTTTAGTAGAGATGACACATTGGTTAAATTGCTGAGATTTCACATTTGTTTTCTAGAGGGAAACAGGGACATTGATAATCTACTTTATGGGACAGTATTCAGGATAAATTGAAATAATATGTGTGAAATAAATAGAAAGTACTCTATGAATGTTAATGACAAATTATTATTACATTTAGTATTATTATTTCATCTTCTTGCCTGCTAAGATTACTGAACCATAGATACTGAATGACTAAACAAATTAACGTAGGAACTAATTAACAAAATTCCTAAACCATCTTAACTAATTTTTGCAAACATTTGTGTTTAAAAACAACAAAAAAAAATTATCTCAATTGTAAGATTACTAAATAATGAAGTGTTTATAAATATTTTATAGTATAGATAGTCTCTAGTATAAAAAAGTGGTCAAATGCCAAAGTTATCAAGCATATATTTATTGATTATTGAAACTATAATCCTTACAGCTTAATTCAGCATAAAATTTAAAAATAACAGGTTGGCATACAATTATCCTATTTATTATTTACATCAAAGAATTTCTCAAGATATTGTCTGGAAAATATTGGTATGACTGGATTGAAAAATGTTTAAAACATAAAGTTCTCTGAACAATAGTTTTAAGAGACAATATTTTAAAAGATATAGATAGATTTATTCACACAAATAATTTTCAGGATTTTAATATAGAAGTTTAAATTATGAAGACCTATAAAGGGATAGATAGGAACAATTGTTTTTTAGGCTTTATTCTGAGAGCATCATTAGGACCAGTGCTATGTCAAGCAAATTAGATTCAAAAAATAGACTCTATGTATTTATTAGTTTGGTTTGATTTCATTCTACATAGTTGATGCATTAGTCTACTTTGCGTTACTATAAAGGAATACCTGAGACTGGGTAACTTATAAAGAAAAGAGGCTGATTTGGCTCATGGTTCTGAAGACTATACAAGAAGAATCATGCAAGCATTTGCTTCTAATGAGGCCTCAGGAAGCTTTCAAGCATGGTGGAAGGTGAAGGGATGCAGATATGTCACATATCCAGAGAGGAAGCAAAAGAGATGAGAGGAAGTGAGAGAGGAAGATGGACCAGGCTCTTTTTAACAACCATCTCTCACATTAACTCAATAAATAAGATCTCGTTCATAACCCAGGAAGGGTATCAAGCCACTTATGAGGATCTGCCCCCACAATTCAAATACCTCCCAGTAGGCCCCACCTTCAACCCTGAAGGTCACATTTCAACACGCAATTTGTTTCTTGTTTATTCTGCAAAAGCTCTTTCTTGATTTTTCAGACCCAGATGGTGGCGGAGTTTTGAGTTAGGAAGGTATTACAAAATGGGAAGTTACCTGAAAACTTTCCAGTCTCCTTTCTTAGCATATTGAAGAGAAAACTGTCTAACAGAATTACCAAAATATTTTTGTGAGCTTGTTGAGAGATGGCTTCCTTAGAGAACTTGGAATGAGGAGAGTAAAATTTTCTAAATTCCTTATTAATTAACATTGTATCATTTATATGTTTTCTTTTCTTTTAGTTCAAAGGAAAAGTAGGATCCAAAATTTAAATTCATATCTATTCAAGTATATGGGGGGGACTCCCCCCAAACCAGGATTTATTTATAAAAAATTGTGTAACGATTCTTGTATGTTTAAACTTCTCTCGTACTCTTCGTTTGTTGCAATAAACCTATGGAAACACTTTCTCCACTGCTCGGAAAGGTGTTGAACTTGTCAATTTTGTTGACTTTTAGTGATTCTGCTGTTTTTTGTTTCACTTCTTCCACATCAGCAAAATGTTTCCCTTTAGCACATTTTTTAATCTGGGGGGAAAAATGTCACTCAGGAGAAGATCTGGTGAATCAGGAAGGTGGGGCATGGATGTCATGCCGTTTTTGGTCAAAAAATGCTGGACACTCAGAGTGATGTGGGTAGGTACATCGTTATTGCGGGAGAACCAGTCACCTGTTTGCCACAACTTGGGATATTTCCTCTGCAAATTGTCATGGAACTTTCTCAAAACTTCCAGATAAAAATTTTGCTTGGCAGTTTGATCTGACAAAACAAATACCAATGTACTACAAGGGAATTGCACTCCAAGGCAATTCCGTTTTTTTTTTTTTTTTTTTTTTTTGTAGGGGGAGGTTTTCTCTTCCTATCTTATAGAAATTAGAAATCCAAAAATTAAACGCATCTGTTTTATGTAATTAAAACTCTTAGGCATACTTATAATTGAATTATAAAGTGCCCTGCGAGCTTTGCCACCTTGAGGGAGAAAATAATAAAACACAATAGCTCTCTGGTTAACTGCAAAATGAAGGAGGTCTCCATAATTCATTTATAGATGATCCAAAGATCTTTAAAACTTAGATAACAATCAAACTTCTTAATAATTTTTGCCTTTTTAAATTTATGTATAGTATGTGCTTAGCTTATTTTCTTTGTTAAAAAATGTGAGCTTTTCCAATGTCTCAAGTCATTTGAAACTTATTTTTGTAAATTACTTTGACCCTATTTCAGCATAGCTTAAATTGTTTTTAAATTTTAATTTTTAAATTAATTGCTTCTTTACATTCATGAATATTTCTCCAGGGAATTTTTAGTAACATAAAAAACAAAATCATAAACCAGTTTTTATAATGCTACAGGTGTGTGAGTCTAATGTACATTTATCTGAAGGTATACAACAAAAACCAAAATATAGTTTGGTGAAGAGAGAGGGGAGAAAGAGAGAGAATAGAGAAGAGAGAGGAGAGTAGAGAGAGAGAGAGAGAGAGAGAGAGAGAGAGAGAGAGAGAGAAAGAGAGAGAGAGAGAGACAGAGAGAGACACAAAGAGAGAGAGAGAGAGAGGAAGGAAACCTGAAAATCATACAGAACACTAGATATTTTGGTCATTTTGAATCTCATGTCTTATAAATATGCCATACAAATTCCTCTTCCTTGCATCATTTATTCATTTTGTGGAAAGTGGAGTCTGAAAGGAAAAGATTCCCTCTGATTATTAAATGGTACTATAGTAATATGAGGAAGAGAATGATGCCATAATCTGTTTACTGACTCCATGAACTCCCCTCCCTTTTTTTATTATTCTGAAGCAACTATTTAATTAATACAATACTTTTCTGTAACATAATATACTCACTGTAAATACCTGGGACTTAAATAAACCAATAAGAAGAAAGATTGATTTCAAAAGTTTAAAAACTGTAAAACAAACAAACAAAAAGAAAAAAGAAAACAGTAGATTCTGGTAAGGAAGTATTGTGAACAGTGTATTTGTGCTTTCAGATTATCAATTCAAAAACAAATTATGCTTAGCATTGCATTTTAATTTCTATCTTCTTCTATTTCATTTTTCATATCTCAGCTGGATTAACAACCTGAAACCTTCACAACCACTAAAACACTCCATAAAGATTCTATAAAGCAGCGCCAACGCATTGTTTTCTTTCATGTGGAGTCTGGTTAACAGCGCTTTCAAATGTGTCCTAATAATCAGACTGGGCTTTACTGTTAGTTGACTCTGACGCAATGTTTCACATGCCAATGACACCCTTGACTTGCTGTAGGAGTCCTCACAGACTTTTTATTCAGATGTAGCATCTGCTTCTTTTCATTTTAATTGTTGTATAATCTTAATTCTCTAATGTTAAGTGCTTGTGGTTTTATTTATTCCAAAGCATCATCATAGACCTACCTATGCTAAATGCATAAGCAATATGTTGTAACAGAGAAAGACCAATGATCCTAGAATTCCCAGTGCAGTGGCTTTAAAGATATTGTTACAAAGAAAATGCTAATTCTTGTGACTAGGATTTATAAGGAGTAACTGTTATAGTTATCAAATTTGTCGTAGGGAATTTTTTAAAATTAACATTGTATAAACACTGCTGCTGCATAAGTGGAATGATACAGCATTTACATTTTCACTTGTGCTCTTTTTCCTGCTCTGAAACTTGCTCACTTATTTCAAATGAAGGTAACTATTTAAAAATTATTTTGCTTAAAGCAGGTATTGGTTAAATTTCTCTTTTAGTATTGTGAAGTTATTTTAACTGTATCTAGAGGGACCTACTTTCTACATATAATTTTATGAAATCATATTCTTATAAGAGGAATTTGGAAGCAGAACTGATAACCTTGATTGTAAACTAGGTTTTATATATTCTGAATGAAGTGACACACAGACACAAACACACACACACACACACACACACACACACACACACAATAGATGGATAGCTAGCAAGTTAGGCACTAAGTATAAATTTTGTTCACTGTATTAGCATCAATCAGACACCTATGTTATGAATACCTGTAACTTCCTAGAAGCACGCCTTTTGCATCCATTATACCTACCACTCTCTCCAGAGATAAACCAATACTTTAACTTCTAATACTAGGTGTAAATCATGCCTGGTTTTGATCTTTACATAAATTGAATCTTATATGCCTTCTAATTTTTTTGTACCATTTTACTTTTACTATTATATATAATGTAATAATCTATGTTATCAATCAATGTTATAGTTGTTCATTTTTGTTGTGGTATACAATTATTATTTTTCTAATAGATAGCCCATTGAAACAGCATAATTTATTGAAAATAATGTACTTTGACTGCCTGTAACATAATGTGATTTTGTGCACAAATGTCTCTATAATTGTGCATCTGTTTCTTGAATCTTTTCTGTTTCCTTGTCTGTTTATTGTTTTGCTAACATACAATTTCTTAGTTATTGGAATTCTGTAATAAACCTTCATATTGAATACAGTCAGTTCTTTATTTACATTGTGTCTTTAAAAATGTCTTGGCTGTTCTTGTGGCTATGTAAAGTTGTATCTCATAAGCTTTTCAACTTTTTATTGGAATGCACATAAATGTTCTGCTCAACAATTTTTCTCAAATGCAACACACCCCTCTTATCAGTACCCAGAACAATAAAATGAACAGATGTAGACCATACACCTTGCTTCCTTCCATTCATATACTTTCTTTCCCCAAATCACCACTATCCTGACTTCTAATGGTGTTGTTTAGATCCATCTGTGTTTTTACTTTATGCAAATGGAATCACTTGGCACTCTTTTGTGTTCAGCTTTGATTGCAGAGCATGATATTTGTGAAATTTACTCAAGTAGTCGGATATAGCTATCCCTTTGCTGTGTGATACAGTATTGCAAATATACCAGCATGTTTCACTCTTTTTTATTGCTGATGAATATTTGAGTGTTTTCTAGATTTTGTCTAACATAAATAATAGTGCTAAAAACATTCCAGCACATGTATTTTAGTGACTTATATCTACAGTCTGTTGTTTGTTTAAGAATGGAACTGTTCAGATATAATAAAACCTATTGTTTTACTTAGCAATTGTAGCATGACAAGTCACAGCAAAACTCAAGAGTTTTAAAGAACAATCACTTTATTTTCTCATTGTTCTGCAGTCTGGACTGAACATATTAATAGCCAGGAAGTTTTTATTTCTTCGTGTAGCTACATATGATGGTTTGATTGTGGCAGGGCTTAGCTGGACTCATGGGACAGCATGTCTGTCATCTCCGTAGTGGCAGAACACCCTGTCCATGTGACTTCTTCATGTGGACTTTGCTGCAGGATGAATGGATTTATTACATGTTGTCCAAAGCCCTCAATAATGTGAAAGTCAAAGTTGCCAGACCTTTTCTAAGCTTAGGTTCAGGACAAGCACTGTACTTTTCACTGCATGTTGGCAAATTAATTACCTAAGTCTAAGCCAGACTCAAGAAAATGGCACTCCACACAGCATAAATACTGAGAAGTGTGGTTCATAAGGGACCATCAGACATTCAATGCAACAGATTACCATATCTATCTTCACAATCATGGAGATTGCTCTGAGATTTTACTTTCTCATTCTGTGGTTGTTAGGTATTGAAACAGGTTAAACTGAATTTATAAAAAAAAAAAAAGCCAGAAAGGGTTACCTCTTTTATATACTCTGAAACTATTCATGCAATATTGGTATTCTTTTCTTTCTTAACTACCCGGAAAAATTTACCAGTGAAGTCATATGAGCCTGGAATTTTCTCTGTGGGAAGTTTTAAATTTAAAACAAATACAATTTTTAGGATAAATTTTGGACTATTGATATTTTTGTCAGTCTTTGTGAAATTATACTTTTCAAAATGATGTCCATTACACAAATGTGAGATTTTTATCTTCTTATTCTCGTTTTTTATCTTCTTATTCTCCTTTTGATATCTAAGGCAAGAGTATTAATACCCTGTTTTACATGTGTGATATTGGCAAATTTTTATTTGTCATTTTTTCTTGATGATTTCTAGTAACAATTTATTAGTTTTATTGGTCTTTTAAAAAATCTTTTGTTTCTGTTTTTTTCTATTTTATGTTTGCTGTATTTATTGATGGTGGGTCTATAATATATGTTTCTTTCTAGGTTTTTTTATGTTGATTTGTTGCTATTTAATTGGTTTCCTTAAATGAACGTTTAGTTGACTGATTTTAGGTCTTTTTTCTTTTCTAATAAATGCAATTTAAGAGTATACATTTCCTCTAACCACTGATTTAGCTTCACATATTTAATATATCATACTGCAGTATCTCAATTCAATCTTTAAAATCTACTTTGATAATTTTATATTGTTTAATTGCATTTATTTAGATGTTTTGTTATTTTTTATTAATAGCAATAACAAGAACTATGTTGTGATCAAAGAACATATACTACATTATCTTGAAAACGTAAGTACTTTAGAGGGGTTTTAAATTGCCTTGCATACAGTTCTCTTCTTTTATTTTCTTTTTGTAAATTTTCCAAGTACGTTTGATAGAACAATTAGTTATCTTAATTTGGAGTGCAAATATTCTATGTAAGTGTGTGTGTGTGTGTATACATGCATATATATACATATACACACAAACACACACACACACACACATATATACATATATACACACACATATACATATACAGCCAAACCTATTAGTCAAATTTGTTCCTATCTTCAGTATTTTTGTTTGTTTGTTTCTTTGCCTGTTTTCCTAGTAGCTGAGGGAGGTGTTATAGTTTCCCAATGTCATTGTGCTTTCTGTATTTCTTCTTTATTAATTTGGAATGTTTGCTTTCTATTTTGAAAATGTTATTAATTGTTTTCATATGCAGAATATGTTCTTGATGCTTTGACCCCCGTCATTATTAAATGCCAATTTATCTTTAGTAATGTCCCTTCCCTTGGAGTATTCTCTGTCTGACAATATAATAGTTACACCAGCTTTCTCTTGATTATATTGCTTTTTGTTTTAGACTATCCTTGTACTAATTTTTATGCAGTCTGAATATGTAAGATTTTTATTTTTATCAGATATCCCTGGGGAAAATCTAGCCCAATATTTACCTCTATTTTCTAAAATTTTCTCTTCTAAAGATTGACTACAAATTTCTTTGCTGTCTTGTTATTTTTAAATTTCTTCAAGTAAAAACTAAAAAACAATTTGCATATCAATTCAAATTATTCTCGTGGGGTAGTCTTTCCAAATCATTTAACCAACAACTACAAGAAATGATTTTTGTTTAATCCCTGCAAATGTGATACCTCTCACCTAACTGGTAGTCTAATACTATCAATGAACATATTTTATTCTCTTTCTTCCAGGCACTCCGCCTTACAATTCCCCAACCTAAATTGTTATTATACCTCACACTCATTCAATTAAAATAAAAATAGCTTTTTAGGCATTCAGACAGATATAAGCAATGTTATTACCATTTCTATCAGAGAAGGATTTTCTCCTTCGCATGTCTTTTAACTCACAAACACTACCCAATGTGGTGAAAAGCATGCATTTAATTTTTAAAATTATACTTTGAGTTTCCTCTTTGTATTAAAGATTCCAACAACCATGTCTTATGATATTAATGATATGGTATTGAATATTGTGTGATTTCTCAATGAGACTAATGAAAGTGGTATGAGTCAGATTTATTGAATTTCAGACTAGGCAATGAGAAGGTCTCCATAAGCCAAAGTTGATCCCATCAATAGAATTTTCCTTTTCTATAAAGGGGAAGTCTCTGAGAACAGTGACTCTGGCTTTTATTTCACCATCGTGCCTGATGTACACGAAAGGCATGAGAAAAATCTAGAACTAGATCATTAGGAAGAAAACCTGCCACAGTACACAACAATGAAGTTTTTCCTTCTTATCAGACTTAACTGACTATTTGAAAGAAATGAACGAATAGTAAACAAGCATTTACAAATTATTTTCTTTCACTCTTTTTTTATTATTTGGTATTAAATAAAGGCAATAGAGCAATTATAGATAAGCCACTCCAAAACCAATAAAATTGTACAGTTTATCTCAAAAAAGGCCCCACTTTGTACATTTTATTTGCTCCTGAGAACAACAACAAAAAAACACCTTTCATCCCTAAAGAAAATCACATATGGAAATATAAAGATAGTAATTGCTATTAGAGATGTTTTATTTTCAAGGCATTAGCACTTAATTTTTAAAACTTTCAGGAGAATTGACCATGGCAATTCCTTATGTTTTAAAATGAATGACAAGATAAAGTATCTCATTTGAACTTTTTAGTACAATCGTAGTTCATCACCAATTAAGTAAAATAGAACATAGAGTTGTCAATATGGACGTGCTCAGTTCATTGACAATAGACTTAGAATAACGTCTCCCACAAAACATGTTAAAAACAGAAATCAGTAAAACAGAAATATATTTATATTACTTTATAAAGATTTTATTTTTAAACTACATTTCTTTGTTATATATATATCATCTTTGATTGCTATAAGATGTGCATTTATAGATACAAGTTTATTAAACGATTTAACTTGTAAATAGGGCTTATGTAAAATCACTTTCACTATTACTGTAGAAGCAAACATATGGCATTGCATAATCAAACGTATTTATGTTGTAAATACTTTGAAAAACAAGCAAATTGTAAAGTATTCAACCCTGATGCATTCAAACTGATGACAACACTATTTTCAGTTACCCCTTAACCAATCCCTCTTTATCCCCCCACCAACTTCTAGTAACCATTATGCCATCATTTGATTCTCTGTCTCCACAAGTTGTTGTTGTTGTTGTTTTTCTCTCACATATCAAGGAACACAGGCAAACTTTGTTTTTCCATGTCTGTTTTATTTCACTTAACAGTTCCAGTTCCAGTCATGCAAGTAAACAGGACTTCATTGTTCCTTATGACTCTGTAATGTCCCATTGTGTATATGTGCCACATTTTCTTTACTCATTGGTCCACTGATGGAGACTATGTTGAGTCCATCTCTTGGCTATTGTGAAAAAAGCTGCAATGAAAATGAAAGTGCAGATATTTATTTGGCATATAGTTTTCATTTATATGATTTCATATATATGTATATGTATGTGTGTATACGCACACACACACATACACACACTCAGTACTGGAATTGTTGGATCATATAGTAGCCCCAGTTTTAATTTTTTGAGTAACCTCCCTTCATAGTATTTTTCCTAATGGCTGAACTAATTTACATCCTCAACAGTGTAAAAGGGCTTCCTTTTTTTCACATCCTCCCCAATATTATCATTTTGATAAAAGCCATTCTAACAAGTAAGTGGGAGGTAACATCTCATAGTGATTTTAACTTGCTTTTTTCTGATAACTAGTGATATTGCACTTTTTTTCCCCCCATACACCCCCTGGCCATTTGTGTTTCTTATTTTGAGAAATTTCTATTCTGGCATTTTTACCAATTTTTAAAAATTTGTTATTTGTTTTCTTTCCATTAAGTTGTTTAACTTTCTCATAAGTTTCAGATACTCACCTTTTATCAGAAGCATGGTTTACAAACATTGTCTCCCATTCTGTAATTTATCTTCTCAATCTTTTGATTGCTTCTTTGCTGTGCAAAAGCCTTTCAGTTTGATGTAATATCATTTGTATATTTTTACTTTTGCTGCTTGTGCTTTTGGGGTCATATACAGAAAATTATTGTTCATAACAATAAAATGGAACATTTCTCCTACGTCTTTATTGTAATTTTAAAGTTTGAGGTTTACATTCAAATATTTGATCCATTTGCATTAAATTTTGTATATGCTTTGATGTAAGTGACCAAATTAATTCTTCTGCATGTTTCTCCAACATAATTTATTGAGAAGACTTTTTTCTCCATTATGTATTCTTGACATCTTGGTCAAAAATCAATTGACTAGAAATATATTGGTTTATATTGAACTCTTTATTCCATTTCATTAGTCTATGGGTCTATATTTATGCCAGTATCATCAGCGTTTGCATTTTTACACTTTGGTCCAAATTCTTATTAATTACCAAATTTCAGGAGAAGTGAAGGGAAAATTTCCTAATTTCCATTCAAGATAGAGAGAAGACTGTGTAAGGACATCCTAAATGAAAATAAGTATAGGCAGTAATATATTTCAACAAATTTCTAATCATGTTGCAGAAGAAACATCTTAAAAGGATTTTTAATATTAGAGAATAAGTGTGGTTTCTTAAACAGGAAATGTCCTAATCTTTCATTTACCAATATTTAGAGATATGAAAGTCTAAATTAATTATTAACTCAAGAACAAAGACTTTCAGGTTCTAAAAAGATTAGCAACTAATTCTGGCACATTTAATAGAATGAGGCTTAAGGTTATTCATTTCTAATTTACATATTAAAATAGCATACTCTGTATCATCTACATAGCTTAGGAGATATAAAAGGGAAGTTTATCTTTCTACCTGGCAAAATGTCAGTTTCACTGCTTTTAGAGTATTGCTGTTGGCATACATAATTTTTCAAGCGGAAAGTCAAAGAAACTGAAAGTATAGTAAATCGCATTATAATTAATGACTGCCAGTTCAACAATAAACACACCAAATACAGTAACTAAAAACTTTTGTCATTCAGAGCTAAGGAAAAATTTGTAAAATAAATGGAAAATTGCGCAAACTTTAAGAAAATAAACTAAGTTAGGACCGATGACAGCACAGCCCAAATCTGGGAAAGTTGAGGTTTTCTCTAACTTGGAAGAGATAGAACTTTTGTCCTGATCTAGCAGTGAGGCAAAAACATAGAGTCATTCACTTCATATCTCAAAATCTTGGTAAAAAATCAATTGACTAGAAACATTTGGGTTTATATTGGACTCTTCATTCTGTTTCATTACTCTACGTGTCTATTTTTTATGCCAGTATCATCAGTATTTGCATTTTTAGGCTCTGGTCCAAATGCCTATTAATTACTAAATTTTAACTAGAAAAATGAGTGGAAGCTAAGTGTCAAAGGCTGCCATTATCTTGGTAGCCATGACTGAAATTGTTTTGCTCCTTGGCATTTTTAATCTCCCATGCTCTTTTCCAGAGCCCCAAGGCATTTGAAAGGCACTGGCAATGCAGAAGAAACAGACAAACTCCTGAAGTTCATAGTCAACTCTAGATTTTATGTGGACCGTTTTACCTAGCTTTGAAAAAAATAACTGCACAATTCACTATTGCAAAGTTGTGGAGTCAGCCTAAATGTTCACCACCTGATCAGTGGATAATAAAAATTACACACACACACATACACACACACACACACACACACACACACACACCTTGGAATACTATTCAGACACTACAAAGAGTGTCTCTTCAGCAACTTGGATGGAATTGGAGAAAATTATTTTACATGAAGTAAAACAGGTGGAAAACCAAATGCTGAAAGTACTCACTTATAAGTGGGAGCTAGCTTACAATCTACAAAGTCATATACCTGGTAGAATGTCATGAAGGACAATAGAGGCTCAGAAAAAGGAGGGTGGGAAAGGGAGAAGGATGAAAATAACCTATTGGTTACAAAGAGCTTTGATGTTGGTGATAGGTACACTTAAAGTCTAGGATTCTTCACCACTAGATAGTGCATGTAACCACAAATCATTTGCACTCCTAAAAAACGACCTACAAATACATGCAAGGACATATTTCAAATTCAAAAATATTAGAAACCAAACTCAAAAGTGCACACATTTATATTTCTACAAATACATATATATGGATAAATTTCTAGAGTAGGTCGGATGTGGTGACTAATGCCTGTAATCTCAGCATTTTGAAAGGATGGGGGGGGTGGAAATTACTTGGGTCCAGGAGTTTGAGACCAGCCTGGACAACATAGTGAGACATCATCTCTACAAAAAAAAAAAAAAAATTAAAAAATTAGTTGGGTGTGGTGGCATGTACCTATAGTTCTAGCTACTTGGAAGCTGAAGTGAAAGAATAGTTTGCGCTCAGAAAGTTGAGGCTTCAGTGAGCCATGATCATGCCACTGCACTCCACTTTGGGTGGCAGAGTGAGATCCCAGTTCAAAAAAAAAAAAGAAAAAAAATTTCCTAGAAAACATGCAAATCAATCACTTATGGACTTGTGTTAGTTTTTTGTTTCTTTGTTGTTGTTGTTTCCTCTGGGAAAGTTACCAGGCTTGACTTGGAAGGATCAGGGAGAACTTTTTGGAAAGATACAAATTTTCTATATCTTCATAGAATTGTAGGTTACACCTATGTACATATATATTTGCCAAGACATTTCAAACTGCACACATACTATCTTTGCATTTTCATTCCTGTAAATTATACAAAATTCTTGGAAGATTTATTTACCTTCCTAGTACATTTTGTGACTACTTGTTTGTTTTCTTTCCTTATATAATTGATGTATACCTATTTGTATTTCTGTGATGTCCTTCTGGACAGAGATATTGTATCAATAATTAACATAGTGGATAGTTGAGGCATCTTTATTGAAATAATAATTGGATTTCAATTTAAAAATTTATAAAGCATTACTCCAAACCAAGATCTGATTCCAGCAATGAAAGTCTCAGGCAGTGTATAAAAGATATAAAGTGGTTGGAAAACAAAAAATAGTGGCTTGTTGGAATAAGCTAGTACTAAATTGGCAGAATCCACATCCTGTCCCCACTACTCATTTTGTAATTTTACTTTGGAAGCATGAACTTGCCATGGTGAGAGCATTTGCATCATTGCAAATAAAAATTAAGAAAAATGCTACCCATCAGAACTGACCTTCACTTGTTTCCACGACCCTCTGTGTAAAGATCACTTGCCAGCACACTACTGGAAGTAAGATCATCTTGCTCCATCTCATATAAAAGAACTGTACAGTTGTAGAGTGATCTCCCAGATTCCACACATTCAGGAGAATAACTAGAGTATTTAATATCTTTGGGAAATACAAAATTATATCATAAACATATTGGTTAATACCCATCTAATTGTAACAATAATTTTAAATATTTTTCTGAGGACATAGCATCATAAGACTAAACACAACATAATAAATACTCAAATTTCAAAAAAAATTAGCCAAGTATGAAATAGAAAGTTAAAGGTGAAAAAATTTTTAAACCAGTATAGTGGCAGAAAAAGAATACAATACTATTTTTTAAAACAACCTCATCAACAAAAAATGTGAATAGTTTGAGAAGCAGAGCATTGATACAAGCAATCATTGAGAAGAGCTTGGATCTTAGAAAAAAATTAATAAAACTTCAAATTAGAACTAAACAGGCTCACCTTTTCCTGGAGCAGAACATACTTGAAAGTATTATTGTTCATACATAGAAAATGGCACAGAAAAAAATGGCATATCTTTGACAAGCTTTCTGAAAGTCAAGTTAGGCCCTCAAACCTCATCTAAGTCTCAATTTTAAAAAATTTTGATGGGTTCATCCCTCTGTGGCCTAAAGCAAATCAATAAAAAAAAATGTAATGTTTCTAAACAATATAAAAAAGCAATGGAAGTAGATATATCATGTTTGAAGTGACTCAACATTTGGAGGTGAATTTATGGTGTCTAAAGAAAGCATGATTTATTCTCCCTGATAGAATAGGAGATTCTCAAATGTATCTGTTTTTGTTTTTAAAAATTTTCAGGGATGATCTTTATAGCATCTCCTTAGGAAATTTAAACTTATCATATATGCCTCTTATTTTTTTAATTACACAAATAATACACAGGAAATAGATTTTCAATTTTAAAAATTTAAAATTCTCCATAGGAAAAAAAAAAGGCCTACTCTTATGTTATTATATTTTCTAAATTATTAATTATTTCTTCCAAGAATTCGATTCACATGTCATCAAATAATCTTATAAGTAGCAAATAAATATTTACATGGCAATAGGAAATGGGAACATCTTTGTGTTAACCATTTCTTTTGCATAAAACTTTAAGAAAACCAATATTTTTATTTTTTTATTTTAAAAATGTGTGATACAATTCAGGATTAGGTATACAAGTGAACATCATCAGGTAAAACTTGGGCCTCCCTTTGGTCCCCACTTTGCCTTGTTTGAGATTAGGTACCCTTACTGATGTTGTGCCCTTCACCCCCACCCCTGCAGTATCCCGCTACTGCCAATCCCATTCTGGGATTTCTGGTTAGCTACTGCTAATCTCTATTTACCATGGTATTATGATAAGTTTTCAGGGTTCACTTATGAGTGAGAACATGTGGTAGTACGTTCTTTGTTTCTTTGATACATCACTGAATATTATGGACTCTAAATCCATCCAAGTTGCTGCAAAATCCATATGTCTGTCCTTTTTTATGGCTGTGTAGTTTTCCATTGTGTATATGGCCACTTTTTTTTTTTATACTCACCAGTTTCAATGGGCAGTACAGTTGGTTTTATGTTTTTGCTGTTGTAAATAGCTCTGCAATAAAGATGTGGGTGCGGGTATCTTTTCTGTAGAATGATTTGAGTTCCTCTGGGTATATTTCCAGTAGGGAGTTGCTGGGTCATACGGAAGGTCAATTTCTAGTTCTTTTAGAAATTGCCACATTGTCTTCCATAAGGTTGAATTAGTTTGCATTCCCATCAACAGTGTAGAAGTGTTCCCTTTTCTCTGCAACTTCGCCAGCATATGTTGTTGTTTGATTAATGATGGCTATTCTTACTGGAGTTAGGTGGTATTTCAATGTGGTTTTGGTTTGCATTTCTCTGATGAGCACTTTTCCATGTGTCTGTTGGGTGCCTGTATGTCTTCTTGTGATAAGTGTCTATTCATGTCTTTTGCCCACTTTTTAATGGGGCTGGTTTTTTTTTTTTTTTTTTTTTTTTTCCTTTCAGCACATTTGAGTTTCTTATAGATCCTGGATGTTAGGCCTTTACCAGATATACAGTTAGCAAATAATTTTTCCCATTCTGTGGGCTGCCACTCCACTCTCTTGATGATTTCTTTAGCTTTGCAGCAACTTTCCAGTTTAATGAAGTCTCACTTGTCTTTCTTATTTCTTATGGCAGGAATATCTGGAGTTTTTTGTTTGTTTGTTTTGTTTTGTTTTTTAATCAAGAATTGGTTGCCTATTTCGATTTCTGTAAGAGTGTCTACTGCATTTTCTAAGATTCTTATAGTTTGAGGTTTTATGTTTAGCCCTTTGGTCCATTTAGAGATGATTTTTTGCTATATGGTGATAAGTAAGGGTCCTGTTTCAATCTGTATGTGGTAAACCAGTTTTCTCTGCTCCATTTACTGAATAGGTTCTCCTCTCCCCAGTGGTTGTTGGTGGAGGCTTTGGCAAAGATGAGTTGGTTGAGAAATTGAGGTTTTGCTTCTGGAATCTCAATTCTATTCCATTGGTCCATATGCCTGCTCTTGTACTAATACCAGGCTGTTTTGATTATTGTAGCTTTATAGTATAAAGTCTGGGAGTGTGATACCTCCCGCTTTGTTTCTTTTGCTAAGGATTGTTTTGGCTATTCATGGCCATTTATGTTTCCATATAAATTTCTGTATTGTCATTTTCAGGTCTGAGAATAATGATGTAGGTAATTTAATGGATATTGTGTTGAATCTGTAGATTGCCCTTGGTAGGACAGACATCTTAGCAATGTTGATTCTTCCTATCCATGAGCATGGAATAGTTTTCCATTTGTTTGGGTCTTCTTGGATTTCTTTGGGAAGTATTTTGTAGTTCTCATTGTAAAGGCTTTCATTTCTCTGGTTAGGAAGATGCCTAGGTATTTCATTTTGCATGTGCGTCTATTGTGAATGGAATTGTGCTTTTTATTTGACTCTCTGCCTGTTTGTTTTTCGTGTATAAGAATGCAATTATCTTTTGCACATTTATTTTTTATCCTGAGACTTAGACCATGCCAAAGTCCTTCATCAGTGTAAGGAGGTTTTTGACAGATTCTCTTGGATTTTCGAGGTATGGGATCATATTTTCAGAAAAAGGGATAACTTAACTTATTTTCCTATTTAGATACCCCTGATTCCTTTCTCTTGTCTAATTGCTCTAGCTAGGACTTCGAACACAATGTTAAATGGGAGGGGTAATATTTGTTTTGAAAATTTCTTAAAACAATGCATGTAGCTTATCATTAAAAAATTCCTTTTGAGTGTCACATTAAATTATTTTTCATTGGATATTAACCTTTACATAGAAGAGACATAATTAAGATATACTTACAAGGTAACCATTTTTTTTTTTTTTTTTTTTTTTTTTAATTTTTTTATTTTATTTTATTATGTTATTGTGGGGTACAGTTAGGGGTTAGGCATACAAAAATATTTCGTTCAGGTACCCTTGTTGATAAGAGGTGTCTCCCCATCCTCAGATA
>CAUYQG010030515.1:0-21458 GCA_963574415.1 Tarsius wallacei | reverse complement strand
GCCCGGCTAATTTTTTTGATTTATTGTAGAGATGAGGTTTCGCCTGCCCAGGCGGGTCTCGAACCCGCGGGCTCAGGCAATCCACTCACCTCAGCCTCCCAAGGCGTGGGATTACAGGCTGAGCCACCGAGCCCGGCTTCTTTCTTCTTTCTTAACTGTATTTTGGTTATTCTTGATCCTTTGTATTTCCATTTGAAATTTTGTATCTGTTTTTCAATTTCTACCAAAAAAAAAAAACCTGCTATGATTTTGATTGGGATTGCCTTGAATGTATAGATCAGTTTGGAAAGATATCTTAACAATATTGAGTCTTCTGATCCATGAATTTCATTTACTTAGGTTTTCTTTCATTCCTCTTAGTAATATTATTTTAGTTTTTAAAGTGACACATCTGTCACATCTTTCATCAGATTTATTCCTAAATATTTAACATTTCTGTGTTTTTTCAATTTTAATTTCCAGTTTTTCACTGCAAATATGAAAACACTATTGATTTCTGAGCATTTGTCTTGTATTCTGCAGCCTTACTGAATTCACTTATTAGTTCTTGTAACTTTTTTGTAAATTCTACCAGATTTTCTACATAGAAGATCATTTGGTCTGCAAATACAGTTTTGTATCCAATTTGGATGCCCTTTATTTCTTTTTCTTGCCTAATAGCACTGGATAGGACCTTCGGTACAATGTTGAATAGCAGTGATAAGAGTAGACATCCTTGCCTTTCTCCTGATCTTAGAAGAAAAGCATTGGTCCTTCATCAAGTATGATACCATCTGCGGATTCTTCATAAATGTCCTCTATTAGTTTGAAGTTTCCTTGTTCTTACTCTGAGTGGCTTTGTCAGGAATACCACCCTCCAATCAGATGATGTTATAAAAATGGTATTATAAAGATAAAGGTACTGTTTCATTTGCCAGAATAACTCTCACCAGCATTTATGTGAGTACCTGTAATGTATCAACTTGCTGTTATTTATCATTTATTTTGTACAATTTTTAACAGTATTTTCAAGAGGAAGATGGACTAGCTGTGGGTATTCTGTTAAGTTGTGAAGGGTCAAGATGCCATGTCAAAGGTAGGATACTTAAGGAACTAAACCTAGAAGTGGCCAAACCTGTTGGGAGTATAAAGCAATAGCTCAGAGAGAGATAGTAGATGCTACCACCCAGCAATGACAGGAGTTGGGAAGAGGACACAGATCAAAGATGTCTAAGAGGTAAAAATGACAAACTTTGGATAGAGTAATTCCAGGGTTTCTGACTGGGGTCACTGAGTAAATGCTGATGCCATTTCAGTAAGATAAGAAATTCAGAGATTCAGGTACTGTAGGTTTGGAAGGACCAGTTTTGTCCATGTGGGGTTTCTGCCAAGAAATGGTCAGTACGCAATTGAATGCAGAAATCTAGAACACTCTGGAGAAACTGGGGATGGGACTTGGACTTAGACATCATTGGTGCACGGATACAAGTTGAAACCCTAGGTGAGAATGATTGATGACGGTGCACCAGCTCTCTGGGTGACAGTGGTCATTTGACACCCTGGTTCTAGCAACCCCATTCCTGAGGTCACACTCTCTATCTAGCATTTGGACCAAACACATCAAAAACTTCAATTCCTTTGTGAATGCAAATTTTAGTTCAATTCCTTAAACAGAAGACTGAGATAAACTATCCGTCCTTCTTCTTACAGATCATGTGGGTGTGTCGGGGTGGTTTAGAGAGGGAGATTTGTTTATGTTGTACCCTCTCACCAAAGAGATTCACACAAGCCCAGAAAAATGTGCCCTCAAGCCTTACCTTAATTTGAGAAAAGGCCAGGCAGTCACTGGCATTTTGCTGAGACTTGCACAATTGCACAAGAAAGAATGCAAGTGTGAATGAAGTGAGATTTCAGGCCAGTAAGAACTGGTTCTGAAGCTTTTTTATAAAAGTAAAGTCTGCCTGACATTAAAAACTGTGTAAGAGTGCTTCAGCAGATCCGTGTATCACAGTTTCTAGAATAAAGAAAGATGGTTTAAGAGAAGGGCTACTGGAGCCAGAATATTTTAAATGTCTCTTTGTATTTTTGTTAGGAGTTACCAACTTGTTTTAAAAGGTTGGAGCCAGTTTTTTAAATATAGGCTTTTTAAAAAGTAGATATCTCCCAGCTGTCTAATTTATGGTGGTGTTTAAAAATTATGTAAATAACACCGTTGATTGTTTTTCCTTCAGTCCCCTGATTCTCCCAGATTGTCCAACCTTACTCTTCCGACATTTGAGCTTTTGTGTGATGTAAGGCCCCGTTGTAGGTATGGGATTGCTACACATGTCCTTCTTCGGACATTTGCTATGTCACACCTGGGTCCCTTTGCACAGGGTCCCCTCATCTGCCTTGTGACTTCTCTACTCCCCTGAGAACTCTTCCTTTCCCATCTCCCTCTCCATCATGAAGAGATGACTAAGCAGCTTTTCTGTGTCACCTCTGCACAGAGTGGTCACTCTGTATTGCAGTGACTTGTTGATTAGTGCTCTGCTTTATTCTCAAGAGTAAAGATCCTGGACTTAGCCACGCACGTAGTAGGTGCACAATTAATGACCCTGCCAAACAGAGGGAAGGAGAAAAATAGACTTTTAAGGAGTCCCTAAAGAACCTGAACAGAAGGGGCCTGAGACCTAGGAAGAAAAATGACAGATAATAGTGTCATGGAAGCCAAAGGAAGCAAAGAATTTTAAGAGGGAAGACTGGTCATTAGTGCTCATTGCTATTGAGAGCCAGTGCGATAACTTCTGAACATCTTCATTGTCTTTTTAGGAACAGAAAATAGAGTTCCTCGGTCATAATATCCTCATAGGCAATAACTGCAGGGATTGTTACCCACATCAAACAAAAACACGTTGGCAACGAGAGGCAGCTGGTGACCTTTTGGAGGGAGAACTCAGTCTAGCTGCTTGACTTGGAGATAGCCATCATTCTGATATTCTATACTATTATTTTTTCCTAGTGGGAAATCCACTGAATGATAGGTCATCTCAGTTCAAAACGAAATAAAGAGCTCAAAAATAAGAATATTTGCAGGCTATGCAATACAGCTGGGACAACTTGAGATTTGGAAAATAATTTGGTGAATCCACATAGGCCTAAAACCTTCTTGGTGATCATTTCTAGGAAGGGGACAGGGAGAAAGATGGTCACAGTTGTAAAGTTGTATTGCTCTTGATATAATTGCAACTATCTCACCACAAGCAAAATAATTCAGGAGTACTATTTAAAAAGTACCAAAATTCACAAGGAAATTATGGGTACAAAGTGAGAAAATATCATTCTATGGACTGTTTGAACATTCTAAGAGAAAGAAGATAAAGTCTCATTGCCCAGAAGAATAAGATGTTCACATGATGGTGATATCACTTAACATGAAATACGAAACTTCTTGAAGGATAAGAAATTACAATAATTCAAGAGGTTAATACATTGGATTTACAGGAGAATAGAGATTTTTAAAACATAATAGTTATTAAGGCAGAACATGTCCAATTATGTATTTAAAATTACTTAATTCTATAAGTTTTAAGACTCCTCTTAGCCCAAAACCCATTATCATCATTCTTTTGAGCGCTTGTAAAGAATAAAATAAAATTTCACTTTTGGCTGTTACTATAAAGGAGACTGGATAAACTTAACATTGTCATCTATGACTGTCTCATTTAGACCAAACCAAGCAAGCTACATTTTCTGTGGTTGATTGTCATTCATGTTGCAGCCAATTGAAATATTTTGAAAGAAGGATTTATTTTTTCACGTTCACAGATTTAATACTACTTTTGAATAAACAAAATTATCCTTTGTTTACATTGCTCTACAATTTTAATAAATAGCAAATTCAAATTGTTCTTGCTTTTCACTTTTATTTATTTATTTATTTATTTATTTATTGAGTTGGAGTCTCGCTCTGTCACCCAGACTGGAGTGCAATGGCATGCTCCCGGCCACCGCAGCCTCCACCTGTTGGGCTCTGGCGATCCTTCCGCCTCAGCTTTCCAAGTAGCTGGAACTATAGGCGCGCCCTACCACGCCCGGCTAGTTTTTGATTTATTGTAAAGATGAGGTCTCGCCAAGTTGCCCAGGCGGGTCTCAAACCCATGGGCTCAGGCAATCGACTCACCTCAGCCTTCCAAAGGCACAGGATTACAGGCTGAGCCACCGAGCCCGGCTACCAAGAAAATTATAAATATCATTTCTATTTTCGTTACAGGTTGATAATATTATTCCTATGAGGCAGTAAGATAATAAGAAGCTTAATTCCTGTTAAAATATAGTTTAAGATAACACATAGACCTTATGTAAATCACTCGAATGAGGTTTTTTTGTTCACTTGTTTTTTGTTTTTTTTCTTTATTTTGCTTTTTATAAAAAGGACATTTAAATTGCAGGGAGTTCTGTATATTGTTTTATTAAGTCATTGAAGAACTACATCAAAATGTAGTCAATTAGGAGCACTCAGTGTGATATGATATGCACATAAGTATATCCAGATTCAATAAAACACTACTAGGAAGTTTTGATTTCTTTTTTTTGTTTGTTTGTTTTTGTTTTTGTTTTTGCATAGATTTTACTAGATTGCAAGCACCGTGGTGCCAAGAAATTTCTGTGAATTTTTATAATTCTTTTTTTTTTCTTTTTTTTTTTTTTTATTGTGATATTGAGGGGTACATTTAAGGGTTAGGTACACAAATATGTCTCATTCAGGCACCCTTGTTTGTAAGAAGTGTCCCCCATCCCCAGAGAAAGTTTTGATTTCTAAGAGGTTGTTTTAGGGAATTTAACTTCTACTTAGTACAGAGAATGTGAAAATTCACATAGAGTGAAAATCTCTATGTGAAAATTGCAGTATAAATAGAGAGTAAGATGCCTATTGGCAAAATGACACTACTGGGATTAATCCTCAGTCTTCAGGTTGTGCCTACAAAACCAATCACTTTTTCTTTAATACATAAAAACATACCGCACAATCTATTTCTATAGCTATTATTCTGTCATTTAATTTCATTGCCAAAAGGTACTGCAAATCTGAATAATTTTAATATACTTTTAAAATATGCTAATGCTGGTGAATTTAAATATACTTTTTTCAATATGTCTGAAGCACCTGTTTCCAAAGTGTGATCCAGGAACTCCTCAGAAACCCCCGTGACTTCTCCAGGAGGTTTGCAAATTCAAAACTGTTTTAATAATAATATTAAGATGTGACTTGTCATTTATATGTTTATTCCCTTATAACTGTGCAATTGAGTTTTCCACATGCTACATGAAGTTTGATGACATCACTGTTCTGAAACCACAGAACTATGAAGAGTTATTTGGGACCACTGTGAATTACTATACACTAACAAAATGGAAAATCTAGAAGAAATGAACAAATCTCTGGACACACGCAACTTCTCAAGACTGAACCATGAAAAAATTTAAAAACCTCAACAAATCAGTAATTAGTAACAAGATAGAAACCATAATAAAATTTCTCCCATTAAAAACACAAAAACAAACATGAAAAACAACAACAAAAAACCTGATGACTTCTCTGCCAAATTCTACCAAACATTTAAAGAAAAACTAATATTAATCCTACTCAAAGTGTTAAAAAGTCTTGAAGAGGAGGGAACACTTCCAAACTCATTCCATGAGTCCAGCATTACTCTGATAACCAAACAAGAACACAATAAACAGAGAAAACTATAGGCCAACATCCCTGATAAATATAGATGCAAAAATCCTAAACAAGATACAAGTAAACAAATCTCAACAACAAATTAAAACGATCATTCACTGTGATTCACCCCAGGGATGCGAGTATGCTTTAACATATGCAAATCAGTAAATGGAATGCATCTACCTAAGTTTCTGTTAATGGATGAATGGATCAAGAAAGTGTGGTACATATACACACTGGAATACTGGTTAGCCATAAAAAAGAATGAAATTCTGTAATCTTTTCAACAGCCTTCCAACATTTATGGAACCGAAGGATATTATGTTAAATTAAATAAACAAGGCACAGAAAGAGGAACACGTCATGTTTTCCACTCATATGCGGGAACTTAAAAAATTGATCTCATGAAGATAGGGAGTAGAATGATGGTTATAAATCTGGAAAGGATGAGAGGGAGGATGAAGAGAGAAGCTGACTAATGAGCACAAAAAAAAACAATTATATAAAAGAAATAATATCTAGTGTTCAGTAGCACAATGCAGCAGCTATAATTAGTAACAATTTCATATATTTCAAAAAAACTAGAAGGAGAAATTGATATGTTTCTTACACAAAGATAAGACAAATCCTTGAAATGATGGATATTCTAATCATCCTGCAACTCCCCTGATTTGATCATTACACATTATGTGTTTGTATCAAAATTTATCATGTAGCCCATAAACACGTACTATTGTACATCTGCAAAAATTAAAAATAATAAAATAAAATACAGTACAAAGAAAAAATAATAATCTATTTAACATTCTGGATGGAGAGAATGAAATACTTGTAAGTTGTAAGACTATGGCTCCTTAGAGTGAAATAGCTCTCAATTTATTTGAACAATTTTGGGGGGGAAATGATATAAACTAGTTAATTAGGTTTTAATAAATTATTCAAATTCCTCTGAGAAACACATTATGATATGACTTGTATCATGCTCTGATCAATTTCCTAGATCTTACTTTAGGGAGATTCCTTCACTCAAATATTTTTAAGATTATAGCATGGCCAGGCTCGGTGGCACAGCCTGTAATCCCAGTACTTTGGGAGGCCAAGGCAGGTGGATTATCTGAGCCCATGGGTTCGAGACCAGCCTGGGCAACTTGATGAGACTTCATCTCTACAATAAATCAAAAATTAGCCGGATGTAGTAGCACGCGCCTGTAGTTCCGGCTACCTGGAAGGCTGAAGTGGAAGGAAGGATTGCCGGAGCCCAGCAGGTTGATGCTGGGGTGACTGTGAGTGTGCCACTGCACTAAAGCCTGTGCAACAGAGTGAGACTCCAACTAAAAAAAAAAAAAGATTATAACATTTTTGAGGCACAGGTAATTGAAGGCTGTGAATCACTTTTATTTTCAAAATCCTCTAACAGAGTACCAATGCTAAAAGGAGACTTGCTGCAAGATTGAGTCAGTGACATATTTCTCAGGGAATTTTTCAGAAATTTCCAAAGATTATAGAAATTATCAGCCTAGAATTTAGGAAGTTTGACAGCACATGAATCATATGCTTTGAAAGAGGAAAGCCTATAAAAATAGTTTGCACAGGGACTCTCAAATAGCAAGGAAAGGTAAACAGGAAATAAAGTTTAAAGTGAAAATTTTTGTCCTTTGTCTTGTCTTTGAAACAAAACATTCTATATTTACTGTGAGAAAGCATTAGGGACTAGATGTAGAAGAGAGAGCAGCAAACTACTGAAATACCCACTCCTCTGGACCTGAACATGATGTTGCATCCAAAATAAATTTTAATTATAGCTACCAAGTCCATGTTCCTTGGTTCAAATCAAAAGAAGCAAGTAATGGCCTCAGAAACCCAATGAAATGGTTATTTATCAAAGAACATAATTTCTAAAAGTAATTGATGATAAAAATTAATATTAGAGAAAGTCTATAAGGTCATCTCATTGCAATTTCCCAACTTGAACATGTGCCCTACCTTTTATGATGTGAAAAGCGTCATAAAATATTTTAGGTGTAATAAAAATTCTCTTCTTTTCCACCTTGTTAATGGTGATGTTGGTGGTGGTAGTGGTGATGAGAGAAGGTAGATATGTGAATAAGCCTAGATTTTTCATGCTAAACAATGTTATTTATTGATTTAGATAAAAATCCCCAAGCAAAATTTTTAAATATATGTTACAAATTTTGAGGTTTTCTTTTCAATGACATAGAGCACTTTGAGTTTGAAAATTGAGCTGTGTTAGTATTACTCTCTGACTTAGATATTGTTATGCTTCATATAGTTTCATAAAGCTATATAAATGGACCTTCAATTATTCTTGAAAATCAAGTGGTTTGAACTAGAAATAGAATCAAGATTATTACAATCACATATTACAGCCTTTGAGGATACAATTTATGATTGTATGAGACGCTGATTCAATATACAATTTCATTTGTCAAAGAGACCCCAAAACTATTATGTGAATGTACATCTTTTCTTTTATAGTGTATATCGCAATCTCAGACTAGCTGCACTTAAAAAAACTTAAGGAGAAATCATTTGCTCCTTTTATTGGGATACTTTGTCACATTTTCAGGATACATGAAAAACCAAAGTGAACCACGCCTGCTAATACACAAATCTCTCAAGTGTATAACTACCAGCAGTACCAGGAGATTATAAATAAAAAAAGCAAAAATATTGTGTTCTAAAGATTTGAGAGGAAAGTGGGTCTGAGAAAAGAAAAACAGAATCATCCTTCATGCCTGCTTGGTGACACAGGTGAGAAAAAAATAAGCCAATCTGTCTCCAAAGATTAGAACCTTGTACGAAGATCTAATTAGAATCCGGGTGACAGCACTAAAGGTGAATAATGGATTAAAAAACAGAAATGTAGTAGTCATTTTTACTGCAGTATTTTATTTTACCTTGAGGAGTTACACTGATGGATTGAAAGGTACGTTGCTCTACTTTCAATGTAGGCTAATAGTCTGGTCCTGAAATTATAAATTTATTTCAGGCAGTCAATTGCAAATTTTTCATACCACTGGAAAGATAGGTGTAATCTAAAGTCCAGAACTTTTTTTAAAAACATAATTTGTACTTGAATATAGAATGTGTTAAGATACTACACTTAAGTAGAGAAAAATGACTTTTTGATGTACTCACTACAAACAAAATGAAAGTATGCACTGATTCAAAGACACCCTAGAAGTTCATTGTAACTTCTTTCTCTGGACTCAAAACTATTTACTGCCACATTTATCTAATTTTATGTTCTTTTTGTTTTTGGTGATTTGGTGGTTTAAAATTGTCCTTAAACATAGTGCTGAAGCATTGTGCTGTGGCCTGAATTGCATTTCTCCGAAATTAGTATGCTGAATCCCTAACCACCTCCTCCCTCCATGAGACTGTATTAGACACAGGGTCATTAAGGAGGTGATAAGGGTTAAATGAGGTCGTAAGTGTGGAAGCTTGAACTATTAGAATTGCTATCCTTAGAAAGAGAAAGAGACATGAGACCTCTTTCTCTCTCTGCTGTGTGTGGACACAGAGAGAAGTTGGTCATCTGCAAGCCAGAAATAGAGTCCTCACCAGAAACTAAGCCTTGCCAGCACGTTTTCAGAACTATGAGAAAATACATTTCTGTTGTTTAAGCCACCTAGTCTATTGCATTTTGTTATGGTAACCCAAGTAAACTAACACACTGTCTAGTGTTTCTAAGTACAAGAAGACTGTGATATTTCTCACAGAGAAAATATTTGTGTTATATAAGCTTTGTTCAGGCCTAATGAATTGTTG
Organism: Tarsius wallacei; assembly: GCA_963574415.1. Lineage (NCBI taxonomy): Eukaryota > Metazoa > Chordata > Mammalia > Primates > Tarsiidae > Tarsius > Tarsius wallacei. The sequence goes on along the minus strand of CAUYQG010030515.1, from coordinate 11,980 downwards.
CCTATGAGTCCAATGTTAATAAATCAACCATATAGTACAATCAAAAAAAAAAAAAAGAAAAGAAATTGCCACTTTTTTTGAGGTTGCTATGGAAAGTGCTAAAATAACATTTACAGTGTGTGATAAAACTATGGGAAAGATGAAAAAGCAGCAGCATTTTGTAGATTCATGAGATGACAACTAATTTTTTAAAAAGCATAATGAACGGCATTGTTGTGAGGATGAAAGGCAAAGACATTTATGGTTATGTCACTCAGGATTGGGAAAATGTGAAACCCTTCTTGGCTAGTGCTGTCTGGTTCATGTGCTCCAAAAGATGCAAAAAAAAACTTTTGAACTTACAGGTGAGGTAGGCTTCACATATCAGCAGTCTGCAGAAAATTTTCTAAAATATCTGCTACAACACGTAAAAGAGTTATGTGGAATAGGAGTCTTGCAACACTGATGGGATTGTCTTGCTTTACAAGGACTTTGGTGAATGAACCAATATAAGGAAATGGTCTCCAAAGTCCCTGATTTTAAGTAACTCAAAACCACACAATTAATTATTTTTAAGAAGTATATATTCAATGACATGTCTTTAAACAGAAATAAACATAAAACATGGTTATAAATTGATTGCTTGATGCAATGTTGTGGCCAAAGTCTTGGAGGAGGCTAAACCTGTGTTTCCCCTAGGACAATGCTTCCATATTCACTAATACAATGCTTGCAGTGACCTTAAAGAACATAACTACCATGAATAATGATAATAACTGTATTTGTTGTGATTGCTACATTTTTACTTTAAATTAGAATCTGTTATTATTGTTATTTTTACTTTTTCCATATCTTCATATTTTTATATTTAAGGAACTATCATTCAATACTTCCAAGGCTAGACTTCTTATCTCAGTTATTTATTACTTTTATTGTTGTTTTACATAAGCCTCTCAATCATTTCCAATGCTCTTTTTTCCTCTCCTAAATTTCAAATCTCCAAAAATAATTCTCCTTCATTCTAAACTATCTTCAGTTGTATTTCTTTAGTGTAGTTCTGCTAAAGATGAATTTCTTAGTTTTATCAGAAAGTACTGTCATTGTGCCTTCATTCTCACAAATAGTTTTTCTAAATATAGAATTCTAGATAAATAGTTATTTTGTTTCAGTGAAATTATTTTTCATCATCTTCTAGTCTCCAATGTTTTTGATGCAAAGTTGATAGTATTTCAAATTATTGTTTCTCTTAGAGTAATAAATTTGTGACTGTTAACACACTTTCATTTATATCTTTGGTTTTTGACAATTTAAACATAGAGTGGATTTTTTTAAATTTATTTTTTGTTATTACCCTACTTGAAGTTTTCTGAACTTCTTGAATAAAAATATGCATGTCTTCCAACAATAACAGAACTTTTCAGCTATTATTTCTTCATTTTTTTTTCTTCTGACTCTCTTTTTCTGGAATCCTAATTACTTATGTGTAAGAGCTCATGATGTTATTCCGCCAGTCTCTTAGGTTTTGATGATATCCCTTGAATTTTTTTGCTCTTTTAAAATTTCACTTCAATAGTATATTGAAGTTTTGCCTATCCTCAATTCAATTTCACTGTCATTTTTTTTCATTTCTAAATTGCTGATAAACCCAGCCTGTGTAGAAGTGCGTTCAGGTATTGTACTTTTAGTTCTAGAACTTTCATTGGTTCTTTTAAAAATATTTTAATTTTTATTGCATTTCATATCTTTTAATTTATTATGAGCATATTTTAATTTATATCTTTGATCTTTATGAATCATTAATCAAACTGCCTCTTCAGCATTTTTGCCTCCTAATTCCAACATCTAGGTCACTCTCCATTGACTGTTTTTTCTCTTGAAATTGGGTCTGATTTTTTCAGTTGCCTTATATGGTTAGTGAATTTTTTTCATTGATCCCATATAGGACCTTATGAATTATATATTTTAGAGACTCTAAATTCCTTTATGTTCTACTGAAGAGTATTGACTTTTGTTACGGCAAGTTGTTAACTTAGCCATTCTCAAACCCCAAACTATGAATTTCAATTCAATTATTTTATTCTTAGATGAGCTTCTTATAAGATGCTCTATGCATACTGAGTCCAAGGATAAACTATAGATTTGAGCAGCATTTTATTCATAAAAACTGGAAATCTCTCCTCTACTACTCTCCTTCTGGGATATTTCTCCTCATTTTCCAGCTACAACAGTTATCACTCATTCTGTCCTCTGGTTTCTTTCTCTGGAGTCTAGCCACTCCACATAACATTGACTTCTGCATAGTCTTAAGCTCTAAAAAATATCCCAGAAAAAAATCACCATATGCTATTCTTTTATACCCCAGAAAAAATCACCATATGCTATTCTTTAATGTGACTTTCCCATCCCCCAGAATCTGTATGATTTGTGTTGTTCTTCAGTACTCCTTATAATTGCTGTTTTTATATTTTGCCCAGAGTTTCTAGTTGCTATCTGTGGGAGAGCTGATCCAGTGGGAACTACTCAGACATATCCATAAGCGGAAACTCCATTTCTAAATTCATTCTTTGTTAAGTTTATATAAATGTATAAGTCAGCTTTTCCACACATAAGTGCAGAAAAATATCAGTGGCATAGAGCAATACACGCTTATTCCTTATTCATCAGTCTTTATGTCAGCTGCGAGAGCTCTGCTGTGAGATGCAAGTCAAATTCAGAGCTTCTTCCTGTGTCTCATTTTGGAGCCAAATCTGGATCAAAAAACAAAAAAAACAAAAAACAGCTATCTGAGGCATGTTCATTCAAAGGAGCAAGTAGGGAAATGCTGTTTATTAAGGCTTCGTCTTAAATCACCCACATCTCCATCTCCTTCCCACACATTCCACTGGTCAAAGCAAATTGCATGACCATGCCTAATTTCCACAGAAGGATGACATACCCTTTCCATGGGGTGGTAAAGATTTATATTTATCAAAAACATTACCTAATCTACCAAATTCAAGGCATTTAACTAAGCTATGGAATGAGTGAGAGAATCCTACTCTTGCAATCAGTTGAAATTTAGTGAGAAAGGCACATAACTTTTTTTTGTTTTTGCAATGTGGTTATTTTTTGATAATATACTGCACCAATTCTGTCATCTCTATGTTTTTGTAAATATTTCTCTCTCCTTCTCTGTCCAATAAAGAAGAAAATCCGTGATATATAAGACAAGAAAACAGAAGGCCAATACCCTTCCTGAGTATACATTCAAAGATTCTCAAAAAATGATTAGCAAACAGAATCTAATTATATGTAAAAGGCATAATAGATAGTGATAATAGCAGGTTTTTCTCAGGAATGCCAGGTTGGTGTAGCACATATATATTTTTTTAAATTGAAGTCTCACTCTGTTGCCCAAGATGGAGTGCAGTGGCATGCTCATGGTCACTGCAGCCTCGACCTGCTGGGCTCAGGTGATCCTTCTGCCTCAGACTTCCAAGTAACTGGAACTACAGGCGCATACCACCATGCCCAGTTACTTTTTTTGATTTACTGTAGAGACAAAGACTCACCAAGTTGTCCAGGCTAGTCTTGAACCCCTGGTCTCAGGCAATTACCAAGTAAAGTGGGAGGAAAAACATACTATCAACTAAATAGATGTAAAAAAAAAGTCATGATAAAATGTCAAAGCAGGCTGGAAGTGGCGTTTCACACCTGTAAAACCAATACTTTGGGAGGCCAAGGTGGAAGAATTACTTGAGCTCAGGAGTTCAAGAACAACCTGGGCAACATAGTGAGACCTTGTCTCTACTAAAAAATATCAACAGGATCAACGCCTGTATGCTCCACCAAAAATTTAAAAAATCAAAAAATTAGCAGGGCATGAAGGCGCTGACCTGTTATCCCAGCTACTGGGGAGGCTGAGATAAAACGCTTGCCTAAGCCCAGGAGGTCAAGGTTGTGATGAGCCGTGAATGTGCCACTGCACTCCAGCCTTGGCTACAGAGTGAGACACCAACTCAAAAAAATAAATATGTCAGAACAAAGTAAAAAGAGAATTTCCCTCATCATGATTAACACTTGCCTCTAGCATGTATCATTGTACTGGAAGTCTTAGCCAATGAAATGAGACAAGCAAAAAGACAAAAAAACAACTGTAAGAAAGAGTCTTTTTGTCAAAAATGGCATAAATTTATTATACAGAAAATTTTACAAATCCTATGAAAGAGGTAATGGAAGTAATAAGTGAACTTAGCAAGGCCATCGAGTACAAGGTACAAAAAAATTTATATGATAGCAAAACACAATTTTAAATAAACTAAAAAATGTAATTCAGTTTAAAATAGGATTCAAAAAAACAAAATGCTTAGAGATATTTTAACAAAAAGAAAACATACAGATTTGCTGAAAAAAATAAAAGAACATCTAAGAAAACATAAAGGCAAATCATGATCATGAATTAAAGACTCAATATAATTAAGATGTCAGTTTACCCCAAGTTGATCTATAAGTTCAATACAAATCCAATGAATATTCCAATAAGTATTTTTGTAAAATTTGGCAATTAAATTATAAAATTTTCATGGAAATGCAAATAATCTAGAATAGCAAAAAAAATCTTAAAAGGAAAAAACAAAGATGGAAAAATTACATTATCTCATTTTAAGACTTCCTATAACGTTATACAATCAAGATAGTATAAATTTGGCAGAGAGACAGATACACATCAATAAAACTGAAAGTCCAGAAATAAACAGACACACATATTAACTGAATTTTGACAAAGGTTTGAGGTAAAGTTAAACCTCCATAAGATGCAACTGCATACATATTTGAATGGTTATAATTTAAAATCATGAGAATGAATGTTGCAAATCATATGGAACAACTGCATTGCTGATGAGAGAGTGAAATTACATAATCAATTTGCAACAGAGGTGGCAAACATTTTTGTGTATTTAAACATGTATTTAATTATGACCCAATAATTTCACTCCTATTTACACACACAAAAAATGGAACTCTTAAGTCCACACAAAGATTTTTCTTTAAAAGTCTGCAGGAATTTTATTTATAATAGCCCCAAACTTAAATTAACTCAAATATTAATCAAAAGAAAAATGAACAAGCATAATATAATATGGAATGCAATGAAATACCACTCAGCTATGAAAAGAAACAAACCAATGATACATATATTATGTCATATAAAAGAAGTTAGAAACATTATAGTGAGTAAAAGGATTTAGAGACAATGATATAATTAATGATTCCATGTATATAAAATTCCAAACATTTCAAACTAATCTACAGTGATACTTTTAAGAGACAACAATGGAAATGTTCCTTATCTTGATTGGGAGAGTCATTTTGCAAGTGTATACATCTCTCATACCTCATTAACTTTCACTCTGTGAATGGATGTTATTCTAAAATTGACAAAAAAGATTAAAAATATGCACACTCATTTTGTTGCTATTTTATATATTGAGTTATTATTTGGCAGTAATTAATATACTCATGTGTCAGACAGTAATAAATGCTTTACCAGTATGAATATTTTAAAATGCTGGTGTTGAATTGTATTACTTGAGAGTATATCAAGTTCCTTCCTAGGTATTCCTTCTGGTTTACTGAAATCCTCATAGCAACACTGAAATTTAGACTAGACAATTGCTTTTATTCCCACTTTACAAGTAAAGACTCTGAAACACAGTGAGGCTAAGTAATTTGTGCAAGGTCACCAAACTACTAAGTAGTAGACTTGGAAATCTAATCCTTTCCTTTTGCCTGCTAATCTCTCTAAATAATACACTTGCAATTTTTTTAATTGTATATATGTGCATTTTTGAATAATTTTCAAAAGTGGAAATTGATGTTATTTTCTTTGTTCTTGTACTTTGAGAGAAAGAGTCTTGCGTAGTTGACTCATCACTACTTAACTTTGTTCTCTTTTAACTGCAACTATTGTAAACAACTAGTCCCATTTGCAACCCACACACGGACTGTGTTTATCTTGGTTGGTTAATGATCCTGAATCCAACATCCACCAAGGTTATAGCTCAGGGAACTCTTCCAAAGCACCTGTTAAATGGAGGTTCTTTTTTTTCCCACCTCTCAGAAGCAAGTTCCATGTGAAGTCCTGTCTTCTGACTCATCTGCCTAGTCCAGCACATTGCATTATGCCCTAAAGGCAGTAAAGGAGTGAGCCAACCCATCACATTCCTGCCATAAATTTAGTTTAAACCATGAGATTATTTCTCCTGGGAAGGATGTTTCATACTCCCTCAAGCAATCCCCTGGACATTTTAAATATTTTCCTCCTTATAGGAGCACTATTTAAAGCCAAGCAAAAAAATATATTTTCTTAACTAGATATTTTCCTTATCATTGTGTATCTGCTGTTAGTAATAAGTAGAGGGACTTAGTTGTGTGTATGCACATGTGTGTGAAAGAGAAAGGGAGAAACCAAGGGACAGAGAGGGAGAGAGAGAGGAAGAGGAAAAAAAAGAGAGGCTATTAAAATATATGCCTATTATCTACATATTCTGGGAAGTAATTTCCTTTCTGTGTCAATTAAAATTGCTTTCAGGATGTTATTTCCCTATGAGACACTTTTAAGGGACTTTAGAAAGTAATTTACCTTGAAAATAATACATATTCTGACTAGTAAATATATAATTTTAGGAAACTTACATTTTCAATATAGATAATTTTTATGGAATACATAATTGTAATTTTCACATAATGTAAGCAGAAAATGTCTTCTTCCCCAAGATGTTCATGTCCTAAATCCCAGAACTTGAGAATATGTTCCCTTATGAGGAAAAAGAGACATTGCAAACATGATAACATTCAGCATTTTGAGACAGGAGATTATCTTGGTGACTCCATTGTATTCACAGGGGTCCTTTTAAATAAAAAAAGGAAACACAGGGATCAGAATCAGAGGATGATTTGAAGATGTTGCAATTGGCTTTCAAATGGAGAAGATATCCTGAATGATGAGTTCAGGCAGCCTTTAGAAGCTGTAAAAGGCAGGGGAACAGCATCTCCTCAACAACCTCTGGAAGGGATGGAGCTTTTCCAACACCTTGATTTTAGCACACTGAGACCCATTTCAGTCACTTGCCTTTCAGACTGTAAGGCAATAAATCTCAGAAACCACCTATGTGGTACAGTGTTCACTATCTGGAGAATGGACCACCTGAGACCCAATCCCCACCATCACACAATATTTCCATGTAATGAACATGCATGTGTATCCCCAGAATCCAATTTATTTTTAAATGATAAATCTGTGTTGTTCTAAGCCAGTAAATTTGTGGTAATTTATTATAGCAGCAATGGGAAACTAACACACATAAAAATAGATGCAGAAAGTACTGAACTTCTAATTTACATTACATTATAAACCGTAGGTTACTCTCTTTTGCAGTCTTCATGACTTAGATTCTAATTGGGGGAGTATGGAATTGGCTGTACAATTTTTAAGGGAAAACTTGTCTTTTTAGAAGATCAGCGACATACTTTCTTTTTCACTATGAAAGGGGCATTACTTAATGAAAATTTCTGAAATTGTTTTCCGAGAGTGTTCTTGGAGAGCATTTGAGCTCTCAGAATCAATTTAGGTCTCTAGCATAGAGTAAGATCTTAGTCTATACTTTTTAAATTAATGGTTAGAGAAAATGTCTGCCTATGAATAATTTGTAGTAAAAGGACTAAATAATGAATAAAAATACTTCCTCTACTACCTGGTCCTAGCTGAGTGGTACCTTTTACTCCTGTGGATTAAGACAGAACAGTTTTGAATAAATGCAAGTATAATAAGAAGGGAATTGCAGATTAAACTCATATATTTTGAAGGTATATAATGATGAAGGAACATAAAGTTACAGTGTGTATGATCAAAGGTGTAGTCTCTGACATCAAGCTACATTGATTCTAATGCTGAATTTGCTATTTACAAGCTGTGTGGCTTTAGGGTAGTTAATTAACATTTAAGTATCATTTCCATCTTACGTTAAATGAAGAAATAAGTGTACTTAACACAGAAGCTTACTGTGAAAGAAAACTGATTTAGTATAAACAATGTGCATAGAAACATAGCAAACATGCACTGAACACCAAAGGAGGCTCAGGTAGTTCAGAAAGGGTAAGTCTTCATAACATGAATTGTCATATTTCAGATAGTTGTGAAAGTAATTTTATTTTATTTTATTTTAATTTTTAATTTTAAAATTGTGGGGTATAATTCAGGGTTAGGTATACAAATATTCATTGTGCAGATACTCTTGTTGATGAGGTGTGCCCCCCCTTCCCCAAGTAGATTCCCACTACTGCCAATTCCACCTCCCTGCCCTCTCCCCTCCACTCCCACAGTTTCCCACTACTGTCAATCCTTTTCTTATAGTATTGCAATAGTTGTTCAAGGTCCACATATGAGTGAGAACATGTGATACTCAGTTCTTTGTTTCTGTGAAAGATCACTCAGTATTCTCAGTATTATAGACTCTAAGTCCATCCAGGTTGATGTGAAGCTCATTATTTTGTTCTTTTTTTTTTTTTTTTGAGTTGGAGTCTCACTCTGTTGCCCAGACTGAAGAGCAGTGGCCGCTCCCAGCCACCACAGCCTCGACCTGCTGGGCTCCGGCGATCCTTCCACCTCAGCCTTCCAAGTAGTTGGAACTACAGGCACGCGCTGCCACGCTGGGCTCATTTTTGATTTATCGTAGAGATGAGGTCTCTCTAAGTTGCCCAGGCGGGTCTTGAACCCAAGCGAGGGATTACAGGCTGAGCCACCGAGCCCGGCTATTTTGTTCTTTTTTATGGCTGAGCAATATTCCATTGCATATATGTACCACATTTTTTTATCCAGTCCTCTTTGGATGAGCAGCACAGTTGGTTCCATGTTCTTGCTATTGTGAACAATGCTGCAATAAACATACGTGTGCAGGTATCTTTTTATAAAAAGGATAGTATTCATGAATGCTGAAGATGATAAACTTTTTAAATTTCAATTTTCAAACTTTAGATTCAGGGGATAGGAGAGCGTGTTTGTTCCATGGGTATGTTGCACACTGGTGAGGACTGGGCTTCATGTTACACATTCCCCAAATAGTCATGTTGTTCTGAACCCTCACCCCTTCCTGTTTCCCCCCTTTTAGAGTCCCCAGTGTGCATTATGTCCATCTTTATGTCCATTTAGCTCTCACATATAAGTGAGAACACATTGTGTTAGGTTTTCTGTTTCTGAGTCAGTTCACTTAGGATGATGATCTCTCACCATCTATGTTTCTACAAAGCACATGCTTTCATTCTTTTTTATGAACGACTTTACTATTGTAAATAGTGCTGCAATAAAAATACAAGTGCAGATTTCTTTTTTTATGTAGTGATTTATTTTCCTTTGGGTAGATACCAAGCAGTGGCATTACTGGGTTAAATAGTGTTTTTATTTTTAGTTCTTTGAGAAATCTTCATACTGTTTTCCACAGAGGTTGAACTAGTTAACAGGATCTGACAATTAAGTTTGTGAACTCATCCTAGAAAAAGTGCTACATAACTCATTGCTGAATATCACTATAGTAACCTTCAAAGTACTCCCCTTGGGAAGCCGTGCACCAACACCAGTGCCTAGTCCACCCACCAAAGCAATTTTGGAACTCTTTTTCTGCAATGGCCATCAGAGTCATTGTCATATTACCCTTGATGTCCTGAATGTCACAAAAATGTCTTCCTTTCAATATTTCCTTTATCTTTGGGTAAAAAAAAGTTATTGGGGGCCAGATCAGGTGAGTAGAGAGGGTGTTCCAATACAGTTATTTGTTTACTGGCTAAAAACTCCCCCACAGATGGTGCTGTGTGAGCTGGTGAACTCTCATGATGCAAGAGCCATGAGTTGTTAGCAAAAAGTTCAGGTCATTGTCATCTAACTTTTTCATGAAGCCCTTTCAGCGATTACAAATAGTAAACTTGGTTTTTCCAGTTGGTATAAATTCATAATGAGCAATCCTTCTGATATAAAAAAATGGTTAGCAACATCATTTGGACTCTTGATTTGGACTGATGTAGCTTTTTTGGTCGTGGAGAATTGGCTGACTTCCATTGTGCACTGTGAAGCTTTGTTTCAGGATCGTATTGGTACATCCATGTTTCATCACCAGTGATAACATAGCCCAAAACATCGTCTTGCCTCTCCAAAAGATCTTGACAAACTTCAACTCTCCTTTGCTTTTTGTTCATTGGTGACCTCATTCAGGACCATTTTTCACTCACCTTTCTCATGCCAAGTTATTCTGTTAAGATTTTCTTGTTTCTCTATTGATGTTTATTTGATCTGCTATGCTGCTCACAGTTAGTTAACAATTTTGACACACAATCTGATAAATTTTTGCAATGTTTTCGTCAGCTCTGCTCATTACTGACTGTCCAATCCTCTCTTCATCAGTGACACTTTCTCCTCAGAAAAATGTTTAATCCATTTGGACGCTGCCATTTTCTTCATGGCATTATCTCCATAAACTTGGACTAACATGTTCCTGATTTCACTTCCACCGTTGCCATCTCTAATAAGAAATTTAATGTTTGCTCATTGCTCTAATTCAAGCTCTGACATTCAAATGATAGCCCACAAAAATAGGCAGCAACAATAATGAACACCACTCAGCAAGACACCAGCACACATCAAAATGAACACAGCTGTGAGACACTGATATACCAAGATTATGAAACATTACAGAACTGTTTGTACAGTGCTGCCAATGTAAGTGCACAGGGGCAAGTTTGCGAACTTAATTTTCAGACCTCTCTTACCAACAGTGAATGAATGTTTCTTCTTCACCACATCTGCAGAAACTTCAGTTGTTCTTTGACTTTTTAATGATATCCATTCTGACTGATGCAAGATGATATCTCATTGTGGTTTTAATTTGCATTTGTGTTATGATTAGTGATACTGAGCATTTTTTCATGTTTGTTGGCCACTTGTATGTCTTCTCTTGAGAAGTGTCTGTTCATGTCCGTTGAATCACTTTTTGATGGAATTATTTGCTTTTGGCTTTTGTTTTTTCGTGTTAAGCTGTTTGAGCTCCTTGAAGATTCTGAATATTAGTCCTTTGTCTCATAAGCATAAATTGAAAATATTTTCTCTGATTCTGTAGGTTTTCTACTCTGTTGATTATTTATTTTGCAGAAAGCAGGTATTAAAACCACATAACATTAGTATTTTGATTATTTAGGGATTCTTTTGAAAACATAAAGACATGGCATCTCAGAATATGCCAGATTGGTATATTGATTATTTCAAGTTGAAAACATTGCATATAGACTTCATCCCCAGGATGCAGGACTGGCTCAACATTCACAAGACCATAAATGTAATTAAATACATCAACAGCTGTAGGGACAAACACTGTGTGATTATATCATTAGACACAGAAGAAGCTTTTGATAAAATTCAGCAACCTTTCTTGATAAAAACCCTCAAACATCTAGGCATAGATGGATCATATCTCAAAATAATAAGAGCCATCTATGAGAAACCCACAGCCAACATACTGCTAAACAGACAGAAATTGGAACCATTTCTCCTGAAAACCAGAACAAGACAAGGATGCCCACTCTCACACCTCCTGTTCAACATAGTATTGGAAGTCCTACCTAGGGCAATCAGATAAGAGAAGGAAATCAGAGGTATTCAAATATGAAAAGAGGAAGTCAAGTTATCCCTCTTTGCAGATGACATGATTATATAGTTCGAAAACCCAAGAGAATATGTCAAAAATGTCCTTTCGTTGATAAAGAACTTTGACAAAATCTCAGGGTATAAAATAAACGTTCAAAAGTCAGTCGCATTCCTATACACCAACAATAAGCAAACAGGAATCCAAATAAAAAGCACAGTTCCATTCACAATAGCCACAAAAAAGTGAAATACCTTGGCATCTTCCTAACCAGAGAAGTCAACAAACTTTAAAACGAAAACTACAAGCCGGGCTCGGTGGCTCAGCCTGTAATCCCG
>CAUYQG010030514.1:0-16340 GCA_963574415.1 Tarsius wallacei | reverse complement strand
ATAGGAATCTCGCCCTGTTGCCCAGGTTTGATTGAGGTGGCATGATCACGGCCACTGCAGACTCAAACTAGTGGGCTCAGGCAATTCTTCCAACTCAGTAGATGGAACTACAGATGCACGCTACCATGCCTGGCTAATTTTCTTTGATTTACTGTAGAAACTAAGTCTCACCAAGTTGCCCAGGTTGGTATCGAACACCTGAGCCCAGGCAATCCTCTCAACTCAGCCTCCCATGGTGCTGGGATTACAGGTTTGAGTCTTCCAATTTTAAAAAGGTCTGTGGGGACATTCTATGTGGTAAACTGCATGCATCTGTCATACCCTCCTCTGTAATCTCATTCTACTCCCTGATTCCTCTTTACATAATGGTTTCTGATTACACTTGTCCAGAGGTCTGGGACAAAGACAGTATAACATGACAGTCCATCATTAAATGGGGATTTGTAGAAAGGGGACTTTTGTGTCTCTGTTCAGATGAACTACTGTTGGGCATGTGACCTCAAAGACACTGTGCTCTAAGTCTCCACAGTGACTGTCTAAGAAGTTTAGACTAGCTGGGCTCAGTGATTCAGCCTGTAATCCTGCACATTTTGGAGGCTGAGGTGAGTGGATTGCCTGAGCCTGCTGGTTTGAGACCTGCCTGGGCAACTTGGCAAGACCTCATTTCTACAATAAATCAAAAAATTAGCCAGGCATGGTAGCACTCTCCTGTAGTTCCAGCTACTTGGAAGGCTGAGGCAGAAGGATCACCGGAGCCTGACAGGTTGAGGCTGCAGTGGCTGGGAGCGTGCCACTGCCCTGCAGCCTGGGTGACAGAGTGAGACTCCAACTCAAAAAAAAAACAGAAGTTTGGACCTGATCCCACCACAGCTGCTATTTACAGAGCCAGGTGCTCCTTGGGGTTTGGTGTCTTTCACTTACATTTTATGTCTCTAACCCTTCTCTGCTTACCCATTCTCTGGAGTAGCTAGATTCCAGGTTTATTCCAGTTTTCTGGGAGTAAGTTGCATGACAATATTACAATATTTTTAATATTTTGATGAAGTAGGCCTGTGATCCCCATTTTACAGGTGAGAAAAGTGGCACCCAGACAGCTTAAGTACCTTTACTAATGTCACACAAGTGTTTTGATGTATTTTAAATGTTTACCTTGAAGTCTTCCTCTATGATGCATACACTTCTAGCTGCATAATTAACATTTGTAAACCTAACCCTGAATTGTACCCCACATCTTTAAAATGAAAATTAAAAACTCGCTGGACTGGTGGCTCAGCCTGTAATCCCAGCATTTTGGGAAGTTGGGGCGAGTACATTTCCTGAGCCCGTGGGTTCAACACTAGCTCAGACAACTTGGCGATATCTCATTTCTAAAATAAATAAAAAATTACCCAGGTATGGTAGCCCACCTGTAGTTCCAGCTACTTGGAAGGCTGAGGTGGAAGGATTCCCCGAACACAGCAGGTCTATGATGGGGTGGTCGTGAGAGTGCCCTTGCACTCTAGCCTGGGCAATGAAGTGAGACTCCAACTAAAAAAAAAAATTAAAATTAAATATATGTTACACTCCACTCATATTGTATCTGTGTCTTTCTATTCACATCGCTAAGGGTGCATGTCTCATTCAAGGTCTATTTTCTTCTTGATAGAGGAATGGGAAATCATTGGAAGAAGGAACTAATTGGCCCTTGGCCTTCCCTGTCCTCTGTTTTACCCTTGGCTGAGGTTGTTTTCTGAGTGAGCTCGTGCAGTAGTAGATCCTGACCAGTCTTCATCTGGAATATCACGTACAGATAACTCTCAGTTTTTGCAGCTGTACTTTCTTTCTTCTAATTATTCCTCTTGGGCTTTCTCTTACAGGTTTGTGTTGTACACTATCATACAATGGAAAATTTTTCCGAAACAGAAGCCATCATAGCAGCTGCGACATGCACCTGACATTGCAAAAACTGATTTTTCAAAAATGTCTTTCTACAAAAGATAACAACACATTTTTTCTTTTTCTAAATATGAAAGAAATACATATTGAAAAAAAGCCAAATCTTCAGATCTCTGTGAAATGAAAGTCTTTTCTTACATACCTTTCCTCCAAACTTAATCCCTTCTTAGAAGGTGTAAGCAGACGTATTTTTCTTGCATCTTGCAGCCCCATTTGATTGCATCTCCTGTCACTCAAGATGGGGGGGCCTGGAGCCTTATCCAATCAGCGGATGACTTGGAAACTGTTCAGTTAGAGAGTTGCCGGAAATGAGGAGGCATCTTTCAGCTGCAGACCAGGCTTTTTGTAACTGACAACAGTGGAAATCTAAGGTCATCTCCAAGAGAACTGCAGGTCTTTACTTCACCTGTGACCTGCTTGTTCTGGGAGTCCATAGGGAGGACTTCAGGACACTGGGAAGCCGGGAAATGAGGCGGATGGGGGCGGGTGCGAGAAGGGGAGAGAGAATGGACCTCGATGAAACAACTGTGGTGGGACCGGTCCCATTGGCTCAGGGTGGGGCTTGGCAGTCCCCAGGGTCCTGACCCCGCAGCGACCTCGCTGAGCTGAGGCTTCTCCAGGCAATCACGCTCTCTGTATATGTGGGATCCAGGAGGGGCTGTTTCCTGCTCTGTCCCTCTCTCCTGCCTCCATCACAGCGCTAAGGAGTCTCCTTGGGCCAACAGTGGATTATGAATCCCTAAGCCCCAGTCAGGGCTTGTGGTGTGGGGTCCCTGGAGGGCCTGGGAGGAAAGGCTTTGAGAAGGGACAGGGCAGAAGCCCTGGAGCTGGTTGGTTACAGCCAGGCAGTCACCTGATATGGAGTATCAGGGTGGAAATCCCCAGGGTATGGCATCAGGGTCATTGGAAGTTGGTGTCACCAGGTGCAAATCCCATTCTGCTCAGTGGGGACAGCCAAAGTCAAGACAAGGAGTTGGAGCAGGGACTGTGGGGTTATTTGGGAGAGCCATTAAAACCGAGATGAGTGGCCATTGTCCTAAATAACCTTTTGGATTGTGTGTGCTTTTTTATTTATCCAGGTCAGGGGTGGGGGGAGAGACAGGGGAGAGGATTGCTTGAGCCCAGGGATTTGAGACCAACTTGGACAACATAACACATCCAAGTAGGTATAAAAGCTGAAAGAATTTAGCTGAGAGTAGTCACACATGCCTGTCGTTCCAGCTGCTTGGGAGTCTGAGATGGATGAATCCTCTGAGTGCAGGTCAAGGTTGTGATAAGCTGTGATGGTGCCACTTCATTCTTGCTGGGGTGACGGAGTGAGACTCTGACTCATAAAATTCACTTAATTTAATTTTAAAAGGTCATATTTTTTTTTTCAGTTGGAATCTCACTCTTGTCACCCAGACTAGAGTGCAACGGCATGTTCACCGTCACCACAGTCTCCACCTGCTGGGCTTAGGTGATCTGACTCAGGCTTCCAAGTAGCTGGAACTACAAACACAGGCCACCATGTCTGGCTACTTTTTGTGATTTATTATAAAGACAAGGTCTCACCAAGTTGCCCAGGCTGGTCTTGAACCAGTGGTCTCAGGCAATCCTCCAGTCTTGGCCTCCCAAAGTGCTGGGATTAGAGACTGAAGCCACCATGCCCAGTCCATATTTTCAACATGTAGATGTGATTTGTCCAGACACACTCACCTAAAAAGAAATGCCGGAGGAGGAGTAAGAGGTAAAAATAACTGATTCCAAGGTAAGTGTGTTCCAGTTCAGGGACTGTGTCTCTTTTGCTATTGGAATATCATGATTTTAGAACTTGCAAACCTCTACTGCTACTTGTGATGGTCCTGCCTAATGAGTCTGTTTAAGTAGTTTTTTTTCTTTTTGTAACATTCATGGGTTCTGAAAAATTATTTTTCCCTATGTGCCAGTGTCTTCTCTTTGTTTCTTCTGTTAGGCTTCATAGCTGCCATCCACAGTTCTCACATGGAAAGGCATGAATACTCAAGTTTCATATTGGAGATGGGTAGATCCTCAGATCCTAGTGAAGGATGGAAGCATGTACTTTTAAGGTTCCATCTGGATCCTCTATCCCCTCCATGCAGAACAATAATAATAAAATGCACATTTAAGCAGGATGGCACTTACTGCCTGAAATAAGTTAGGAAGGTCAGAATAAATAATCTGAAGAGACATACTCCCTAGGATACTAAAAATAACTTTATCAATTCACTTTTGGGAGTTAAAAAAATGAAAAATACCTGCAGGTGGAATTCTGTGTAAAACATTTGTTTCTTTTTTTTGAGTTGGAGTCTCACTCTGTTGTCCAGGCTGGAGGGCAGTGGCATGCTCCTGGCCACCGCAACCTCAACCTGTTGGGCTCCAGCAATCCTTCCATCTCAGCCTTCCAAGTAGTTGGAACTACAGACAAGTGCTACCACGCCTGGCTAATTTTTTTTTTTTATTGAAGAGATGAGGTCTCAACAAGTTGCCCAGGCGGGTCTCGAACCCGCGGGCTCAGGCAATCCACTCACCTCAGCCACCCAAGGCGTGGGACTACAGGCTGAGCCGCCGAGCCCGGCCAGAAAAGTATTTTTTAAAATAAAGGTTTTGTTGTATATAAAAATACTAAAATTGAATTTCAGCTACTCAACATAATACTGGACAAAGTTATCGAAGGGACAAAGAAATAGTGCTAGATAGCATGGCTTATTGCACAGAGGTGCTGGAAGACTTTGTTAAAAAAGTCATAAGGAGAAAACATACCAGCCTTAGGGAAAAAAGCAGTGACATCATAAAATGACTATGGCAATGGTGAACTATAGAATATAAGGCATAAACTCAATATACTTTTGAGGAGATTGCAGTTAAAAAATCAACGAACCTAACTATTTCACCCAAGAAAAACAACAGCTTGTTTAAATCTTTGACAAACAATGAACACACCGCTTAAAAATAAACAATCAGATGGAAACATGGAAAAAGCAAAGTGCAGGCTACTTGTTACAACAAAGGTTAGAAGACTTTTTCTGGTATAAAGATGATCCTATTTTCACACATCCTCTTCAATAATATACACTTCTAAATAATTTCAAGATGAAGTCTTGTTGAAAGTAACTGTCTAAAATGAATTAAAATAACAATGTGACTCTTGGAGATGAGTCTCCGTATTAATTAATAACATGGCATGTTCAGACAACTCTGTTCATACAGTGATATTAGGCAACTTCAGAACACACACAAACCCATCAGGAAGTTTGGGGCCAGTTGGCAGAGAGGACATAGTGGTATAGTTTTAGAAACAGATGGCTGAAGTCTAGCAGTATTTCTGTCTTTAGAGCATGGACAACAAGAGTCAGTTCAAAGGCATCTCTCCAGAGAGGGTGGTGGCCTGGGTCCACTCTTGGTGACCAGAGCATGGCCTGAGACAACACCACAGCCCACCCTGCTTCTCTGACTCCTTCCCTGGAGCAGGGTCCCCCGTGCATGTTCCTCTGAGGAGAGCACTGCCCTTCCCTCTCGGACCCCCTGGCATTCTTATCAGCCTGCTCCTGCCTGTATGTCATAGGATAAAGCAAGGTGTAATCTGCTACTCCAGAGGACAGAAGACCCAGTGGGACCCCAGGTCACCCAAGCCTCTGAGACGTCAGCGCTTCCTGGGATGCTAGACTGGCATTTGATGAAAGTGAAACACACCTGTTGGGCCCCTTGGCCTTGCAGCAAATGGCCTGCTCGTTGGCAAATAATTCAGTGTTGCCGTGTGAGTAAACTGGGCACTTGAGGACTCCTTCAGGGAGCCTGCGCTGAGGCCAGCAGCCAAGGAACCAGCACATCTGCACCTGGCACGTGGCAGAAATGCAGTCACAGGTGGCACTCAAGCTACACACACAGCATAGCCACACCACTATTACACTGAGCATCCTGTCCTCATCGATAAGACGCCTTTCCCACTTGTCCTCAGCATCCTCCTGCTGTTGGGTGCCTCCTTCCAGAACCCCTCAGTCTCAATGCCCAGCCAGCATCTACAGATACAGTGTCCAGCACAAGATGTCTGAACAGGACACACAGATAGCTACATGCTCTGAATAATAACTGCAGCTGGCATTCACTGGTACTTATGATGGACCTGACATTAAGTACTTCATTTACTTTCATTTATTGCAGCCTTTGATCTACCCAAAGTCACAGAGCTTCTAAGTGGTAGAACCCGGATGGGAATGAATCCCAGGCTGCAAGGTTCTATAGAACATACTTTTTTTTTTTTGAGTGAGGGTCTCACTCTGTTGCCCAGACTGGAGTGTATTGGCATGATTACAGCTCAATGCAGCCTCAACCTCCTGGGCTCAGGTGATCCTCCTGCCTTAGCCTCCAGAGTAGTTGGGACTACTTACCATGCTTGGCTAATGTTTTTTATTTTTGTGGAGACGAGGTCACATTATACCCAGGCTGGTCTCGAACTCCTGCCAATAGCCCACTCTTAACCACTACGTATGAGAACTCAGAACACATTGCATCACCAGTTAGTCGGGAGAGAAATGGTTAAATGAGTAGGAGAAGAAAACCTTGGCATTGTCTCAGGCTCCCTCTTCACTTGGCATTGGCAATCTAGAGCACACAGGAGACTCTGACCAATGTGAGCAGGGTCCAAGCAGCTCAAAGCACTGAGAGGGGCTGGCCAGGTGATGGAGAATGAGGCAAGGTGGAGAGCAAGGCAATCTGAAGGATTCTCATGGAAAGGGGATGGCCACTTCTCAATCCAATTGACTGTTGCATGAGGTCCTGGCCATGGTGGGTGCCCATAAATATTCATTGAATGAGTGAATGAGAAATGAATGAATATAAGTTAGTCACAATTTCTTCAGGAATATATCCAAGCAAGAAAAATAAAAATGCCAAGGTTTAAGCTTCTTCTCATGTGATTATCATGCCATAATAGTGAAACAAGCAAATGCAAAGAGAATACTTTCATTACAGCAAGGGAGCTTCACTGACGACTGAGGACTGAATTGCAACTCCCCCTCATTCATATGTTAAAGTTTTCACACTCAGTGTGACTGTATTTGGAAATGGGAACTCGAAACAGGTAATGAAGGTTACAAGGTCCTAAGGTAGGGGTCCTGAGAGGACAAAATCAGTGTCCTTAGAAGATGAGACATCAGAGAGTTCACATTCTCTCTCACTATCCACAGCAAGAAGACGGCCATCTACAAGATGGAACGAGAGTCCTCACCAGAAATGGAAATGGCAGGTACTTTCATCTTGGACTTCCCAGGCCCCAGAACCGAGAGACATGAATTTCTGTTGTTAAGTCACCTGGTCTATGGTGTTTTATTATCGTAGTCTAAGCTAACTAACACACCTCATAATAATTCTAGAAGGTAGAGAGAACCCTATCGGTGTTCAGCTCAGACCCCTCAGAATGCCCTCCGACCTCAGTGAGTGACCGGGCAGGGGCATCCTGAGGGGGAGGGAGGGATAGGTAGAGAACTCCCTCACATTGTCACTTGGCTTTCACTGTGCAGCATCAAGAACTCCTGTAGATTCCTGAGCAGAGCATGCTGGAGGAAGCATGGCTCCAAACTGATTGTGTAACATGGAGGGAAGAGGAGGGAAGGGCATCTGGGAGACAGGACAGAATCTGCAGTGCTGGGCTTCTGTATTGGTAATGCATGAGCACATTAGTAGGACACAGCAGGTGCTTGTCAGAGGCTTTATTCCTGTCATGAGTCAAGACTTGAGTTCTTTCGCTTGCAGTGTTGCACGACAAGACAAAGAAAACACTAGAAGCAGTGTGTCTAACAGTATATCTCCACAGTCCCCTCTGCATCCAACAGCTCACCCAGCACGTGCACCCCTTGCTCACTGTTTTCAGATGAGCGACCTTCTAGAATAATCCAGCTGATACTTGAATTTCCTCCAATGTCTGCCCATGATAATGTCTCCTTCTTTGCGTGTTACTTTTTGGAGAAGACTAGAAGAGGGCAGATAAGGAGTGAAAGCTGGCAGCTTCTTGGGCCAGGACAGAAGATGAGGTGATGCTGCTCGATTCTGTGAAGCCAGAGCCCAGTTCCTGCTCTGTGGGCAGGAAGGACATGCTTCTGAAGTCCCATACCTCACTGCGGCATGTGCCGAAGCTCCCCGGGCCATCCCTACAGGTGCAGGGCAACGGTGCCGGGTGGCGGTTCCTCTGTCTGATCCACAAAGCTGCATCTTGCACGTGAAATTGAACCTCACCTTCATGTCATTTGTGACTTTAAACATCCGTGAATTTATTCTCTGTAATGCGTATCATAAACCATGAGGTCTTTCCTCTGTGTCTTCCCAGCCGAGGTACACTGAGCATCACTTGAGAACTGTCAGGGTCTTACATTGTTTTGGGTGTCTCTGACCCCAGAGTCCATTTGCTGATGACAGCGGACCTCTGCCATGCCTTCATTCTGGACCCCGGGAGCTCATCCTGAATTTGGAGCACTAGTTGTCAAGGAAGCTTCTCTCCTTTCCTCCTTTTCTTTTTTTTGACCACTAAGCACCACCCCTTGGCCCATCTAAGAGGAAAGCTTAGAAAATGCCTTTTTCTTTGTATCATCTGGACCATTGGAAAATCACTCTTCCTTTTATTTAAAACAATAGATAAAAATCCTGAAGTCTCATTCTAATACTTCCCTGGTCACAATATACTTTAGAAAACAGATCTGAGTTAATGCATAGCTTTGTGTCCCCAGCTGTTTTCTGGATTTGGATTCTGAATGACAGTCTGGGTTAGGGGAGGGATAGAAGTTAATGGGGGAAGAAATCATGTTTCCAGAAACAAGTCTTGCCTTTCCCCCAGACACTGGAGGAAATGTTCCTTCTGTGGGCTCAGGATACACAACAGCAAAGCCTCTGTGGCTTCCTGGGCAGTGTAGTTGCTGGAATGGAGCGGCCAACCTGACTTCCGATTCTCTGTGCTTACCAGCACCCACGTCCCTCCTGTGTGACCATCAATCCTCATGGTGAGGTCAGTGGGGCCACGCAGAGCCCAGCACGGGGCTGTGGGGTCAGAGCTGCTGTCTGTGACCTCTGTAGAACCTTAATGATACACGTGGCCCCATGGAGGGGAAAGGACACCCAGGGGTTAAACATGGCACCAAATGACACAGGGGACATTATGCCCTTCACACTCTACTCTGCCCATGAAGGGGTGAGAGTTTTGGGTCACTGTCAGACCAGCCTTGCAGAGAGACTGCTAAGAACAAAGAAACCAAATCAGGAAAAAGAAAAAGTAAAAATAAAAACCTCTGACCAAGCTAAGCCTCTAAACATAGCTTTCCCACTTGCCTCAGTGCAGATAATTCTAAGATAGAAATTTCTGATTCCGTTCATTCCGCCTAGAAGAGAGAGACCACACCAGGGCAGGCAGCACAGGGTGGCCGGCGCACACCCTAATGACAGTGTGTGGGGCCACCACTGGAGGCGGCAGGCGGCCTGCCAGCGCGCGCCGGGCCGAGCGCCTGGCTCCCATGTGGCGTCCACCGGGGTTTTCTAAGCAGGGTCAGCTCTCCTCAAATCAAAAAATAGAAACTGCAGACAGGAGCCCATATGCAAAGTGAGCTTAGTCAAGACACGAAGGGACCGAGTGCCTGGCATTGCAACTCATCTCTACATTCGAAAATCTTCTCACGATTAGGCTAAGCACCGTCAGCTTTTGCAGAAGAGCGTAAAGTTCCCTGGGCACTTGATTTCCAGGACCTGAAACATTGCTCTTCTGAGCCACCAGAGTTGCTTGCGATTATGCACTTCTCAAAAACACGAAGAATCAGCAGAGAGCATCCATGGAGAGCTAATGCAATGATTCCCAAATTATGAAAGTGCAGTCATCACACGGCACCATGCTGCTCCCTGGCCCTACCCTGACTAGTAAACCAATTGTCTCCGCTTGAAAAAAATTTT
Organism: Tarsius wallacei; assembly: GCA_963574415.1. Taxonomy (NCBI): domain Eukaryota; kingdom Metazoa; phylum Chordata; class Mammalia; order Primates; family Tarsiidae; genus Tarsius; species Tarsius wallacei. The sequence goes on along the minus strand of CAUYQG010030514.1, from coordinate 6,479 downwards.
TTTTTTAGATTGGAAAATATAGTTTATTTAGAAAGTAAATTAGAGAGAGAGAGAGAGAGAGAGAGAGAGAGAGGAGATTCACCTCCCCAAGGTAGGGGAGGGGACCAAAGTTTAGGAAAACATGACCTGGCCAAAGCTCAAAGAACACATGGCCAGACCATAGCTTAGCAAGGCAATGGCCTCAGCTTGAAATTCTTGGAACATTACAGGACAACATGGAAGCACACTCAAATGACCTGATTTCGGCGAGTTCGTGTCCAGAAAGGATCCACTGTAATAAATAAGATCAGAAAGGATGTAGGAGAAGTTAGAGGCCAGCGGGCAAGGGCTTTGGTTTTTCACACGTGTGTTTTAACTCCATGAGCTCTCTGGATTTCCCTCTGGGGTGAGAGGGCAGCCAAGGTAGCCTGTGTATAGCCCGCACTTAGCAACGGGAGGCTATAAAAACACATCCTGAGTGAGCCATGCAGCCATCTCTCTCCAGTGCCAGTCCTGCCCCTTCAGACACTGGCTGAGGTGGCTAATGTAGGGGGTAGGGGCCTCCGAGGCAGAACTGGCTCTGCAGCTTGCTAGCCAGGTGACTTTCAAGTGCGACGGCCCTCAGCTGGAAAGGAGCATCATGGTATTTTTCTACCTTCCGGTTGTATGGGTCAAGGAGGTCACGGAGGCAGAGCATTGGCAGAATGTCAGTGCAGATGTCACTACAGGTGTTAAAGTCAGCGTGTGGCAGCCATGGTGCCTTCATTCTGTCTCCTCTCCACCCAGCCCCCGTCCACGGGCTCATCTCCAACTGACAGCCCAAGTACCCTGACTCGACTCCCAGCAGCTTGGGAATACTCCATAGTGCAGAACTTGTGTTTTTCCTCAGCTGCCAGTGATAGTACTGTGACCTCTATCCCAGCGTCATGGGCATCACTGTGTCGGGGTGTGTCACCACCCCGAGAGAAGCAGCACTCTAGATGCACATGGTTCCCACGTCAGGGTCCGTGTGTCCCTGAGCCCAGTCCTGGATACACAGCGTGGGGTCTCCTGACCACCCACCACAAACAGAGCCCAGCACCACTGAGCTGGAGAAAAGGAGTGTGTGGAGGAGGGGATTAGAGGGAAGGGTGGGGCAGGGCAGGAGGGGAAGGGGAACTGGTCAGGACATTCCTCAAATGGGGTGGCAGGAGATGGGCATCATGGGAATGAAGGCAGGAAATGCCCCCAGGTTGGACCAAGGAGGAAGAGGGGACTGTGGAGACGAGAGTGGACGTTGACCAGCTTTGCCACCCTGCCCCCCGCTTCACTCTCCTCTCCGTACCATGGTTCACAACTCTTACTGCATGTCCAAGTCACTTAGGGACTTAAAAAAAATGTGCAGGCTGTGAGGCCAAGGACAGTGACTCACATCTGCAATCCCAGCAATTTGGGAGGCTGAGGTGGGAGAATGGCTTGAGGTCAGGAGTTTGAGATCAACCTGGGCAACAAAGCAAGACCTCATCTATACAAAAAATAAAATAAAAACAACAACAACAACAATTAGCTGGGCATAGTAGAGTCTCTCTCTCTTTCTTTCTCTCTCTCTCTATGTATTTGTATACACATGCACAAACACACCCACGGAGGACACATTTAGAAATTCTCACGGGTCCCTGCTCTGACTCTTGTTGGTTCTGTTTCTCTGGAGAAGCCTCGCAAATAAGCCAAGTCCTGGGAAGAGGGCAGAACTCCTTTGTCTCTGCTGCTTCCTTCCCTTTTCTCCTTTCCTGAGAGGGAACAAAGCCCCCTCCCTTTCACCCTCTCAGACCTGACCCTACATTTTGCCCCTACAGTTCTGCAGCTAGATCACTTTAAGAGGGTTAACGGATGGCAGAAATTGGGTACTATGGTGGTACTCGGCAATCTGGATTTCCACAAGATTTTCTAAATGTATCCTTCATGAATATTAAGGGGCATTTATATGAACAACTCATCATTAATATCCGAGTAACACAATCCTGACTCTCAATGTCTTCACTTATGTGGATGTTAAATTGGACAGCTTCCACTGGATGCCAGAATCTCAGTGTCATCGCGGTCTTTGGCAGTGTTACTTAATCAGACCCAAGGTCTAACAGCAGAAGCACCCTCACATCTCCAGGGGGGTGCAAGGCCGAGTTTTGAACCCCACCTACTCTACTCACGGATGAAGTGAAGATTGCAGTTGGAATTTGGAAGACACAGAGATAGCAAAAGTAAACTAAGCATTGCAGTAGCTCTGATGGGCCTCTCTTGTTGACTATATTTAGGGTACTTTTTGCTTTAAAAAAAAACCACAAGTACATTTTCTTCTAAAATATATATTTTGGATGCTTTAAGGGAGAAACTAAAAAAGTAAGTTAAATGTTTGTTGGTGAACTCTTTAGTAAATGATCCCAGAGATACAAAAAAATGCTCCCTTCAATTAATATTAGTGTTAACTATTGTCATGTGATAAAACAGGCTATTTAAAAATTCTAGGTAGTACCAAAGACCTATTAGTCAATATAATTACAACCTTTAAAAAAATTTATAATTCTGGTAAAGATCATGGATGTTTGTTAAAACAATGTGTGATTTGTTAGATTTTTAAAATAAAAGGCATGCTTTATATAATATCAAAATAATTTAGAGAGTATTGTTTTTCGAAAATGTGTTTCTCCTTGTCCCAAAGTCTTTATAGCATTTCCCTGGCAATTCTGCAAACCTCTTAAAACTGAACAAAATAAGGATTTTGTGCTTCTGTGTTTACAGAGAGAGCATATCAGACTGACTCAATAATCTTTAAAAAAAGAAAAAACTGTTCTTATTTCAAAGGTTCAGAAAAAGAGGTTATTTACTATGTGGACCCAGACCTCTTGCTTCTGCAATAGCAAATTAGAAAAACATGGCCAGCGAGGGGCTCCTCAATCAGGCTGCAGCTGGGACTCTTATGCCAGCAGCTCCCGTTCCCCAGATTGTATCTGATAATGTCCTGAAATCTAAACATACTGTAGTTCAAAAAGCCCCTTGGATCTTGGAGGTAAGATGGCACTGTGCTTCCAAGAGTCACCAGGGCGATCCACCCTCTTCATGTGATATCTTTGTGTTAGAAGAGTTTGCCATCAGTCCCTCTGACTTGTGACATTCGAAGAACGGAAACTTGGAGCTGCAATGTTTGGGCTTCATTTTCCTGTGCATAATCACATACCAGGAGCATTAATAAAGGATGTGCTGTTCCAGCCACTGCTGCAGCCTGTTACTCAGGCAGAGTGATGGCAATGGAGCAGCACATGTACAAGTGTGGCATCATCTCAGCCCGCATTGTGCCCTTGTGGGGCTGCTTTTTTTTTCATTTTATTTTATTTTTTAAGTGTTGGGTACAATTCAGGGTTAGGTGCATTCATGGCCATCATACAGGTAAAGTATTATGTGTCCCCCTTCCCCGGCAGTGTCCCACTACCGCCAGTTCCTTTCTTATAGATACGAGCAGCCAACAGATACATGAAAAAATGCTGCTTTCAACAGAACGACAATGACACTATCTCCAGCCAAGTTTCTTAACTGTGGAGGAGGATCGCCACTTTCCCCACACATGAGGTGACTGTGGGGGATTTCCCAAGCAGTCACCAACTTCATTTCTAAGCTGAGTTCCTCCCCGCAACGTTAGGCAGGCGCGGCACAGTGAGAACTGCATTTGGACTTGGGAGACGCCGGCCATTTCGGCGACGCTGATGCCTACCTGGCAGTGGAAGACATACTCGGGCGTGGTTTTCTTGAACTTCATGTTCCACACCAAGGCCACTCCATCTGGTTCATGGGGCGCGTCCTCATTGTTGTTGTAGGAGGCAACCATCAGCTCGGGGTACTGGGGAGAGAGGTCACAAGGATGGATTATGCGAGAGCCTGGCACAGGGAGGACCCTGTTGTTCCCACTGACACACATCGGGAGTGACAGGGGCCTTGCGTGGTGGCACCTTAGTCTCAGTGCCCTGCTCATCCTCCTGCAGGCTGGCTCCCACCTCCCGCCCTCCCCATGTGCTCACTGGAGTCACCCCTGGCTAGCAGACGCCAGACACGGCTTAGCCCCAGCATGACCAGGTGCTGTGGGTGGCTTCCTTCTCTCCCCTGCACAGGCTTCCCTCACAACCTTTCCCTGATTATCCTTCCTAACCACTGGTGGAGTTTCTAGATGCTCTGCTTCTATTACATGTATTCCTCAATACCACAATACCTTCCTTATTTTTAATTTCTTTTTTGAGACGGGGTCTTACTATGTTGCCCAGGCTGGTCTTGAACTCCTATCCTCAAGTGATCCTCCAGCCTCGGCCTCCCAAAGTCCTGGGATTATAGGTGTGAGCCACTGTACCTGGTCTCAATACCTTTCAAATGCTGTTTTCTTTCTCTCCTCAATGTCAGAACCTCCTAAATTAACTTACTGTCTGGGTGAAAGCACTGCTTTTTTTTTAAGCTTAGAAAATATAGTTTATTTAGAAAGTAAATTAGAGAGAGAGAAATTGATTCATCTCCCCAAAGTAGGAGAGGGGGCCAAAGTCAAGAAACATGGTGGCCGTAGCTCAAAGAGCCACCATGGACACACCAGAGTTTACCAAAGCAATGGCTAGAAAGTAAATTAGAGAGATAGAGAGAAAAGGCACTGCTTTCTAAATGACTTCCTGGGGGGCCGGTCTCCACCCTCACCTGCTTCACTCCATCCCTGGTCAGGAAGACTCATAAAACATGCCTCTGGCTAAGTCACTCCTCAACTCAACACACTTTAACGGTTTATTGGCTTATTGGTCACTCTCAGGGTCATGCAGAACCCTCCAGGACCTGTCATTGTCTACCTTCCCTCCCTCTTCCTGCCCCCCACTCCCTGTAACTCAGCCTTGTTGGGCTAGTTTTGAAGTGCCTCTGAGCCCAGGAGTCTGATACTCACTCTCACTGGAATGCCTCTGGTGTGTTGTTTACATCAATTCATCCTTTAAGACTCTATGCGGGTGTCAGTGCTGCAGACAATCCCAACCAACCACCCCTTCCCTGCCTCCCTATCACCAGATCCCTGAGTAAAACATGTCCCCAGCAGGTCAAGTGCTTGCCAGGCTGTGTGATGACTCTTCCCCACCTGTTTCCTAGATTATAAGCTCTTGGACTGATTTTTATTGACCTCTGAATCCAGTGTCTAGTCATTCTTAGCACATGAAAAATTTGTGCTAAAATATGCTGTTATTTTAATTTTTTTTATTTTAGTAACTTCTTTTTATTTCAGTAACTCTGTGTTCATTAGAAAGTCCTTATATTTAATCAGTTGTTGTCAAATAATGCCTATAACTAAAGGCTTAAATGCAAGAAACACAATCAGCAAAGTAACACAGACTCCAGTGTGATGCTAGGTGTTAGGGAGACCCACTCACCCTCTGTGACCTCTGTCCTGAGCATTAATAAACAAATTGTGGATAGTCTTGTCAGAGGTATTTTTGGTGTTTATGAGCCAGGACACCTTTCCTGAACATGTTGCTCGGACCCAGCGTTCTCACAAGGCAGTCGTGCTAAAAATGGCATCAGAATGGCAGAAGATCATGCCAGCCTTTTCTCTTAGAAAATTTACGTTTTTCCTTCTTTTCCACTGTGCTGTGTATATTTAACAGAAGATAGCCCTTAAAGATGTGAACGTTGACCACTTTTCCACCAAAAATGACTAACTCTAAGTCTTTTGTGTGCTCTGTGCACCCTTTTGGTGACCTCAGTGTCAAAGCTGCAGGGTTGGCAACTTGCAGCATGCTGAGAATCCATGGATGTGCATGTGCACGGCCACCATGGAAGGAATCAGAACACGGCTCAGCGGTGGCATTGAAGGCCTGTTAGGAAGGCCTTTCAAAGAAACCAACACCCAGATAAACACAGCAGGCTCCAGACCATTCATCTGAAGTTCAGCGGCGTTGCGCACAGAGACAACTCTATAAACAGCAATGCCACGCACACAGAGTCAGCCCAGATGTGTCTGCAGTGATGACCCACAGCTCCACGTCTGGGTCTCATCACTGGAGCCCACTCCCAGCTTTGCTGTATTCTATTTAAAAATACTTAAAATTATTTAGCTTCAGAACGTTTTTGGAAACAAGGAGTGCTTTAGTAAAATACCAGTGAGATGCCTGTGGCATAATTTCTACAACTGCAATTATAAGGTCTAAAGATACTGACGTAAATCTTATCTCCTGCGAGGTCTTATTAGTTCAAGGTGTCCTCCAGTGTGTCTTATTCCATTGTTGTTCATTTACACATGAGTCATATTTCTTATTTCAATGAAAGGTCTCTAAACAATTATTTAAATCATGCTGTTCAAAATTATGATTTTTTTTTTTTTGAGTTGGAGTCTCACTCTGTCGCTCAGACTGGAGTGCAGTGGCCGCTCCCGGCCACTGCAGCCTCGACCTGCTGGGCTCCGGTGATCCTTCCGCCTCAGCCTTCCAAGTAGCTGGAACTACAGGTGCGCGCTACCA
>CAUYQG010030512.1:0-26647 GCA_963574415.1 Tarsius wallacei | reverse complement strand
GTGCCCATCTAGACCGCACCTGGGAGCTTCATCATGTGAACTCCCCCCAAGACACACACAAAGTGGCAGCAGACAGGGCACGCGTGTGGACCAGGCCCAGCACCACGCAACAGCAGCAGCCATCAGCACCACCGAGGGCCTGGGAAGGCAGGCTGACTTTCAGCCTCTGCTCGAAGCCGCCCTCTTTCTCCGGTCAGCACGAGCCTGTCCCCTCCGCCCTCTCCGCCCCTCCCCTAAACTTCTTTCTGGAACTGCGATATGACACTCACACCACAGGGTTAATGGTTGTAAGGTTAATGTGGCTCCGCTCTAAGTGGGTTTTTATTTCCACCGAGGAACCAGAAGAATGATGGGTGGGGAAGGAATGACTGAGGGCAGAAGTGCGGCTATCTGCTCTCTGGTCGGGGAAGATACACAGAGGGTGAGGGTCATCGGGAAATGCCTCCATTCCCACGAGGAAGGCAGTGAGCTGATCGGCTGAATCCTAAGCCAGAGCGGCTATGAGACAGAACCTGGGGCCCTGTGTGTCTCTGGAAGCCCTGATTCTCAGCCACGTGAAAGCAACTCCACGGCCATACGTCCAGCAGGTTGCCCGGGTCCAAACCTTGTGGGCTTTTCCCGTGATGGTCACATCACACAGCAACACGGGCACCCACCACACCTCCTTCTTCACTCTCTGTCCCCCCACCCTTGCTTCCCAAGAACCTAGTGCCAGGGTAAGCACAGAGTAGAGACTCCGTGGGCAACTGGTCCCCAGAGGATGGAGTGCACAGCTGTCAAAAAGAAGCCCAAGAATAGGAAGCTCACGTGGTCGCCCTACAAAGGCCGATGTGAGCCACCGTGCTGGTTCTCAAATTCCGCTTGCTGGGAGGCTTCCAGGGACACAACGGCAAGAAGGCTGGAGCACGTTCTGTTGACCAGTAGCCACAGCTCTGGGCCTAGGTCGAGGACATTACCAAGTGAGTGACGCGACCCTCCCTGGCATGCAGAGTGAGAGAAGAGACTCTGCCTCTTGCCCTCTCTTGTCTGCCCTCTCAGGCATCCGCCTATTTGCTGTTTACTTGTTCTCCTGATGTATGAAGTTCCTCTCCCCTCCACCCAGAGCTCCGGGATCAAAACTAAGAGATGGCAGCCTTTTTTACAGAGGGCACAAGTGAAGAGACGGTGGGCAGGGGGGACTTCCTTTGCGTGTTCTCAGGCAAGAAAGCCTTTCCAGAGCAGTCGAGGAGCAGGCCAGGCGCTTTCCTGACGGGCGACTCGATGCAGGGACCCAGGTGTGGTCTAGATGGGCACAGGGCTATGCCCAGAGACACTTGAGCGCGACTATGGACATTTCTAGTGGTAAGGGGAAAATAATGCAGGGGAAAATGGTGTTAGGGAAATTCTTGAGATTGTTATAACCCGAAGTTGTAAACTGTCTGCCAAGGTCAGCGGCAGGTAGCATCTGACCCTTGATACTCCGGTAGAGACGGTGCGTGGAAAAAGCAGTCCCGTTTCATAAATAAGATGCCTGATCACACAAAGAGCTATTGGTCAGCTCCACTCTCTTCCTACTCCTCTCTGGGAGGGCAAGAACTTTGCTGTGATTTCAGGATGCTGTGCCGGCCTCCACAACCTTCTGTGAAGCAGACAGGAAATTGGAGCAAGGAAGCCACTAAGCTCATCATATTGGGCTGTGATGAAAGAGACGAGCATTTGCTGTCGCCTCGTCTGACAGAAGGAAATAATTAGCTCCAGAACTCACTCTCTGATTTGTAAGAGAAATAACATTTCATTCCCAGCGTTTGGAATTGCTCTCGGCAAAAGAAAAGTGTGAGGGAGGAAAATTGTGACCTCGGAGTGCTTCTTAGGACTTAGAGCAAGACTGCAATGTTACTATGTTTCTGGAAGAGAGTATCTTTCTTGCCTTTGGGCCAAGGGAGCACTGAGGAAACAAGTAAGTCCTGCTACACCCAAAACCTGTTTGTAGTCATAGTTTTCTGACATTTATGAGACATGACCTTTTCTGCACTAAGCTCTCACAGAATGACAGAATACCATCCCTTTACTAAAGTTATAATGTTCCGATGTCACAGTGGTGTCCACCGAGCCATTTCCCCTTGAATCCAATATTCCACTCAAATTCACCATTTCATGTGCAGCCTTCTTTACCAATAATCTTTACAAGAATATCAGTCACTCATTTGATCAAATATTTATTGAGAATTCAAGGTATGGGGCTAGGCACTTATCACTGTCAACAAGTTACTCTAGTCACTTAATTGTTGTCAACACGATGAGGCCCCAGTTAGAGATCTTCACCAAACCTCCCCAGAAACAATCACCAAGGCGATTTGTAATGCTCACATGTTTCTTGGCCCACGAGCATCTTTTTAACCAAACTGCACCATAAAACTCTCCTATCGAGGACGCTGATGGCTGAGAGGCACAAAAGGGTACCCGCTGTTTTATTTGTATCAGGATTTCTTGCACCCACTTCTGATCGGGCACCTACAGGAGGGTAGATGGATGGATGGATAGATGGAGCTTTGCAACAAAAAGAAAAGTGCGAAGGAGGGAAGTTGTGATTAAAAAACAGTAACAGTCTGGAACCCGTAAGCTGGTACCGGGAAGGGAAGAAACAGGCTCCCCTTTTTTCCTGGGCAGGAAAATGCTGAAGGACACATAAGCCGACGTGTGGCCTTACAACCAAAAAAAGACATGTTCGAAGACACACCTCCCTAAAAAGGACAGCTGAGTTCACAATCTCACCTTCAGTCTTGGTTTCTCCAGCCAGAGGAAAAAGATGGAGCTGTCAAGCACGTTTCAGAGCTTCGTAAAATCGTGAGGTGTATGTATGTATATTAGGATGGGTCAGTGAGACATGGGAGGATATATCCTCCCATGTCTCACTGACCCATCCTAATTGCTAAGCCACTGACCCATCCTAATTGCTAAGCTCACTGACCCATCCTAATTGCTAAGCCACTTCCGAAGGAAGATAGGAGACACAGCTCTCTCAGCTCACAAGTTGATAAGATCTTTGAAAATCAAATTGACTTTGGAAGGCTGAGGCAGAAGGGTCGCCGGAGCCCAGCAGGTCGAGGCTGCAGTGGCCAGGAGCATGCCACTGCACTCCAGTCTGGGCGACAGCGTGAGACTCCAACTCAAAAAAAAAGAAAAAGAAAAAGAAAATCTCCTGAGCACACTTCACAGGAAATATGACACATTCGAATGTTCTAGAGCTTTAAAAAATGGAGGACATGCCCCCTATGTGTCATGGTGGTGCTATGAGCATGTCCGTGATAACATCTTACAGGGTTAGCAACATCAACAGAGAAAAGCAAAACAACACACAACACCAGTCTTACTCATCTCCGTAGCACCAGCCCTGAAGGGAGCAAAGTGCTCAAAACAGTGACATCATTAGCCTAGAAATGGAGTTAGATGGCCTTCGCCTCCTGAAGGGGCAGTGAGTAAACGCACTTATAACAACGCAAATGAACTTATCAAATCACGTCCTTGTAAAGCAGATTTGGCAGAGGAAGGATGTCTCGAACAGGTCGGTGTTGACTGATTGAGAGAGGAGAGACCGTCTAGAGAGGGGAAGGGACAGGCAGGGGAGGATGGAAGTCCAAGGGCACCGCCGCCTCTTTTGCTGTTTGCAGGAGGCCGGTCACAGCCTGGTTTTGTTTCCCCACCTGTGCCCCGCCTCTGAGCACCCTCTCGCTGTTCTAACCTGTTAGAGCAGCATGCAGAGGAGAACGCTTCAAACTTCTAGGGCTGGGATTTGCAGGAAAAATCACCATCTTTTAGAAATGACGCAATGGGGTGTGATAACTCAAGGCAGAGAAAGAGAATCGGTGAGACTGCATTTCACAAAGGTGAATGTTTGAGAACCACAGGGTACGTGGTGTAGGCCACAGAGACCCATGCTTTTGGGGTGAGGAAATAGGCGCCAGGTTGGTGACAGGGTCCAGATCCCTCAGCCAAGTCCAGGCAATGCCGAGACACTGATTCAGAACTCTCGAGTCTCAGCTAATTATATCCCCTTGATTCCAGAAAAATCCCCTGGCCTGATGACAACATCCAAAGAACATTCAACAAATCATTCGGTTTTTGCAGGTTACACCGAGCAAAAGCTTCCAGAAGAGGGCACTTAATCAAACTCAGAGATTTAGAGCCCCTGGTTTCACAAAAGAGCTCCAAAACAGTTTATTCAACCCTGTTACGGAACCACTGAACATTGTGACCAAGTCCTAGGCCCCCTGCATGCCCCTGCCTGTAACCAGCAAATACTTTTTACATCGTAGACATTTATGCCTAGTGCTATGGAACCACAGAAAACGAGCCCAAGATCACTGCTTTGCCTAAAACTTTCTCCCACTCAAGTTCCCTTGATAAGCAGATGCAACTTGATGGTTCTCAATCAAGACAAGTCACAGTTCCAAAGGATGTGGGACTCAATAGATTCAAACCCTGGAAGTTTCTGACAACTCTCTCTCTTCTTCAGAAAGCCATCCCCACTGTCCCAGTGCCCTACCAGGGAAGCGGGAAACTGGGGATGGCCAGCTGCCACGGAAATAAGTTCTGTGGCAAGCAGCACAAACTAAAATATCCCACCTACCACCAAAGAAAGTTCTGATCTTCCCATAGGGCACCAAGATTTATTTAACCACCTGACAGTTGACCCACAGTGAAGAAAATTTCCAAAGAGATTTCAAATGTCCTCTATCTAAACTACTCGCCCAAAACCCCAGCCTGGAGGTCAAGAGAACATAGCACAGTCCAGAAGGTTCCAGACAAACTTGTTCAAGCGGTGGGACACAGCTTCCCTCTCACTCAGGTCACCGTGGCTACCCCCGAGAGAGGGCACCAGCTGCTTGAGCACACGCCAAGGACGGTTGCTCACGAGGCTTCATCGCCTTTCCTGAGCCACGAGCCATCTTACACAAATCAACCGTTGTCAAACTCAACCGTTGTCAATCACAGTTGCTCCTAAGTCAAACCCAGCAGCAATCGCCCTGGGAGCCCCTACTTTGCAAGAATGGTAGAAGGCTGGCCCTCTGAGTCCCCAGAATTTCACTTCCGGATGTCTCTACTGGCAAGTTGTCAAATATGGGCACAAAGGGACAAGTGTAAGTGTAAGGATACCCATAGCAGCAATATTTGTTTTGTGACCCATCAGAAAAACCTAAATTGCGTACAGAGGAAATGGCACAATGTAGCCGCTAAACAGACAGACGGGGAAAGATCCTTAAGATAAAATGTCAAGTGTAAAAGCTAATTTGTAAAACAACACGTGTAGCCTGATGCCCCGCTATATGCACTTTATACATACACATAATAAGCATATGCAAATACAAAAATAAAAGAGCAGATCACACCAAACTGATCAAAGAATTTGCTTCTGAGAAGAGGACGTAATTATAAAAAAACACTGATAAGGGATATTTTGCTTGATTTTATATATATACATATATACGCATCACTGGTGATTCATATGTATGCGTGCATATATAAACATATACGTGCACATACATTACCAGTATAATTTAAAACAAGTGCAAAACAATAGGATAAACTATACCAAGAACTGTACAGTGAAACCGGGGTCTAGGGCACTAGACACCTACCTGGGTATAAGCAGGGGTGGCAGCTCAGGTGGGAGCTCAGCCCAGGCCTGGTCTCACCATGCAGGTGTGGGTTAGGACAATGCCAGACCTCAGGCCATTTGCCGTGCTCAGTGCTCCTGGCCAGATTCCCCCTGTCTTGCCTTCCCAGGCTCTGCACCTTGGCTCCTGGTATTTGTCCTGGTACTGACCATCTACTGCAGCCATGTTTCTCCAGTTTGACCCCAACAGGATAGCTCAGTTCCAAGGAGGCCCTGCCCTCTGACCTATCAGCCAAAGGGACCACCGTTCATTTTCAACCTGGCCCTATAGAGCCCTTCCAGATCAATGGAGCAGAACTGCTTCTACTGGCTTCTGAAGCCACTGGGAGGTCAGACAGCTCACAATGATGCCCACCACAAACTCCTTCCCGAGTCAGAAAGTAAACCGTGAGATGCTTATTCCTGACCCAAAATGCACACCGGACCTCAAGGGCCAAGTGACAAAAACTACGTCACTTCACCTCCTTTTCATCTCATCCATCCCAGATACGTACATAACCTGCGGCACAAAAGGCAATTCTCAAGTCAAGTTACACATGGCCACCCTCACCTTTTCCGGGCACTGTGTCTCCTTCCACCCAGGTCTTGCCCCTTTCTGACCCCAGGTTTCCTCTGATACTAACAATGGCACAATGTGCACACCAGGAATCAACAGCCAATTATAAAAATGTTCCATCCAAATCCAGCAAGTGTTAAGTGGCGTTCTTTCTCAGAAGCAATCACTGAGTCGCCCTGCCCGTGCTCGGAACCAGCCAGGGACACCCAGAAAACCCACCCAAACATCCAGGAGGCTCCAGCCACAGGAGAGCTGCTGTCTGGCAGCCCTCTGACACCTTCCTCACACCCTTTCTGGGCCTCATGGGGCAAGGCAATGCAGCCACGGCGTGCGAGGAACTGTATCAGCAGCAATGACAAAACTGGAGAGATCGTTCTCCACTCTTTCCCATCAACCTTGTGCGGCGGTTCTGCGGATGGTATGCTGATTTAAAGTGTTTTCACGGTTTCTTCTTTCCGGGTCCTTACCGCTGTGCAATGGAGTTCTCAGGGCTCCCCTTCAACCGTCTTTGAGGAAGCAGAGGGTGAGGAACCTGGAGGCCCTGGAGCCTCCGCCGGCCCTCGGAAATCCGTGGGTACCCGCCTTTCCCACGCAGCCCTGTGGAGCCCTAATGGTGCAGGCCCAACGTTGCACAGCCCCGGCCTGCAGAGCCCTGAGGGTACAGGGCCGACGGTGCACAGCCCCAGCCTGCAGGGCCCCAGGCTCGCTGCTCGGTCCAGCTCTTCCAGCTGGGATGCACAAGCCTAGTGCTTCTGAAGCCCTCAGAAGTCTACACAAAGACAGGCTGCGTTTGCTGGGTTACAAGGGAAACCTTTACAACTGAATCTGCCTTTTGGCCTCCGGTCAAAAATCAGAAAATATTTGCCGAAACTTATTTTAACTAGAAAATACTTTTAAAGCACCAAAAGCACCTCTGTGCTCTCCTTCACCCCACTACCAATTCTTGCAAAGAAGGAGATACCTGGATAACACTGAGGAGTTATAACAAGTCTGTTTAAAACAATGTACTTAGGTTGAGGGCTGTAGCTCATGCCAGCAATCCCAGCACTTTGGGAGGTTGAGAAGGGAGAATCGCTGAGCCCAGGAGTTCAAGACCAGCCTAGGCAACTTGGTGAGGCCTCGTCTGTACAAAAAATCAAAAAATTAGCCAGGCTTGGTGGCCTGCCCCTGTAAATCCCAGCTACTCAAGAGGCTGAAGCAGAAGGATTGCCGGAGTCCAAGAGGTCAGATCTGCGTAAGCCGCGTCTACGCCACTGCACTCCACCTTCAGGCCAGGATGACCAGGCCTCTCACTGAAGGGGAACACTTCTCAAAGGTGCTCATGGAAGCGTTTCCAAAAGGAGTCAGCAATCACGAGAGCAGTCTCAAAGAAAGGATGTTCCTGGAGCCACGGCAATGCTGTGAATGAGAACTGGGGTTGGGCACACAAGTCATGGATGTGGTGTCCAGCCCAGTTGATTCAGCAAGCTCCTGGGGCTTTGAGTCTCAGGGGGCCTGCTCCAAATAAGGCCAATGATAACACGTCTTCGCAGGGTGCTGGGAAGACCAGATGGAGTCAGATGTGCACACACCTGGCAGGTTCCTGCACGCAGAAGAAACCCACCCTGAGCCCAGCGACCCAGGCACCTGCCCTGAATGTGCAACTCCCGAAGGCACCTGGGAAACAGGCCTTGAGTCTTGGCAGAGGCACCATCTCCGCCTTCCATGCGCTCCTCTCAGTCCCTGCCCAAGGCCCTCTCCTCCCATTCCACACGCACCCACTCCACATGTGCACTCACCCTCACACCCACACACTCACGCCCTCCGAGACTCACTGGACTGCTCAGAGCGTGGTGTACCAAAGGGGGCCTGCTCACTGCTCCCGGTCTATGGCAGCAAAAGCACAAAAACCAGGAGTTAATGTGTAGAAAGCATGATGGCAAGATGGCAGAAGAATGTGATGTTTGTCAAAGCTAGCAATCAACTCTTGAGCCTGTACCCTGCGTGTCTTCTTTTTATTGCATCTTTGGTCAATGCCTTTATCATAAGTTGTGAGAACATGAGTCTGTCATACATTGAAAATTGGAGAGGAAAACAAGCTGGTCGTGCATCCCAGACAGTTCGAGGGGCCGGAGAGCATGTCCCTGGCCCCCTGACACCACAGCCTCTGACTCAACGCAGGCCCCTCATGCTGAGAGAGGAGGGTTTTCCAGGACTGGGGGAGGAGTGTCCCCTTCTGTCCGCCGCAAGGTTGGCCTGCTTTGGGCAGCCCCTGGGACTCCCCCTCCTGGACGATGCACGGGTGACCCAGGTATGCCAGGGATGGGGGAGTAGGGGGCAGGGGGAATGAGCACGGGATAGGTTTCCCAAGAAGAGGAAGAAGAAGCCTGCATCCTGGCTCCCGTCCAGAAAACCCATTGCCTGGGTGCTGGGAGCCTGGATTTGGCAGCCCGTCACTGACGGGCCACGCTCTGAGCTCTAGCCAGCAGAGTCACTTAGGGTGGATTTGAAAAGTGTGAGAAAAATCTGGCAAGTCGAAAAAGCAGACGACACACAGAGGGAAGGAAGCTGTTAGCCTGCAGCTGATAAAAATCCAGACTTGTAAAACCTTGTGTCCCAGAGCAAACGAGCCGAGTGGCTGTCTGCTGGGCTTCCCAGCGCCAGGGTCTGACCAGCGCCCTTTGATGTCCCAGCCACTTCACCAGGCCCCGGCAAGCAGGCCAGAGGGGCTCCGTGCTCTCTCCTCCAGGCCTGGCAGGAAGCGCTGCGTGGTGATTTCAGAAGCTGGAATGGCTCACTGGCTCCGTATTTACATCTGGAGAGACAAAACCCTTCAGTCACGCATTTCTCTGACAAGCGGCTCCAGGACGCTGGGACTTCAGATAACGCAGCCCGGCCCGAATGCATCTGCCACATACAGTGTGGTCATCAGGAATGACAAGGATCCAGCAGCATATTTTTTCGGCCAGTAAAGTACATTAGCTCGGGAAACTAGATCCACATGTTGGGAGCCTGATGGTGGGGCGGAGGAAGGAGGTCAAAAACACTGGCCTTTTTCATTTCCCTGCTTAAGCAAATTCACTCAAGACATGAGTCATTCTTTGGAGCAGGATAGGGCTTACGGTGCACGCCATTTCTGTTTTAAAGGAGAAACGTATCTTTTATCTTTTAGAAAAACACGTTCTTTTGATCCCAAGTACATGCTCGAAATATGTTTGAGGCCAGTCAAATTGAGCTTTTTTCCCTAAACCAGTCACTAAACCGCTTTCCGTTTCCCAGAGCGACAGGAGTCTGTGTTTGCTCGGACCCTGCTCTTTGTAGGATAAGTGCCTTAAGACGGGAACAGGCAAGATGGACAGGACGCACGTACGGCCTGTGCTTCAGGGCTGTCCAAAGGGCGTCTGAGTGCTCCTGGGCTTCATGGAGACAACTGCTGGATTCGTTTGAGACCTTCACTCTGGTTCTAAACATTTGCACAACTGTTTTTTTTTGAGTCAGAGTCTCACTCTGTCGCCCAGGCTGGAGTACAGCGGCACGCTCACGGCCACCCCAGCGGGTTGGCGATCCGTCCGCCTCAGCCTTCCAAGTAGCCGGAACTACAGGCGCGCGCTACCACACACATTTTTTTGATTTATTGTAGAGATGAGGGCTCGCCAAGTGGCCCAGGCTGGTCTCGAACCCGCGGGCTCAGGCAATCCACTGGCGTTGGCCTCCAAAAGTGCGGGGATGACAGGCTGAGCCACCGAGCCCGGCCTGCACGACAACTTTTTGAAGACCCCACTGATCTGGGGAGACAGACTATTTTCTGCTCCACTCGCCTCGTGATGTCAGAGAGTCCTTGTGCAGCACAATGGGATGGCACACGCAACCACGGGGCTCGGGTTGCACGGGGGCTTGGTTACAACCCGCGTGGCCCACAGCTCCCATTGTCTGAGGGAGGCAGATGTAGCACAGGTCTCTTCCTTCACGTCTTCCCGGCCTGGGAGCCCGGTCACTGGGGTTGGTGACGGCCCACAAGTGATTCTGGCGTGGTGCCCGTTGGGAATCAGTGATCCGGTCTGAGTGGTGACTTGGTCTGAGGCGGTGGCCCAGTCTGAGGCGGTGGTCCAGTCGGGGCAGAGATCCAACCTGAGGCCGTGACCCCGTCCGAGGTGGCGTGCCCAGTCCGAGGCAGGGACCTGATCTGAAGTAGTGACCTAGTCCGAGGCAGTGGCTTAGTCTGAGGTGGTAAAATCCAGTCTGAGACGGCAATCAGTCTGAGGCCGTGGTCCAGTCTGAAGCAGCGGCCTCGCCTGCGGCAGTTATTTCCAGCCCTCACAGCCCTAAAACTGCTGGTTTTTAGGATCCACGCAAACTTTTTAACGTAGACCCTCTGTACTTACCTGGGAGGGGAGATACCAGGACCACGAAGGTGGCTTTCCCAAGGCGAGGCTTATCCATCGCACCCCAGATGTGCTGACCCCTGTGATTTCCCCAGATGTGGGAAATGACTGCATAATTTGTGGTCGTGGGAGAAAAAAATAAATAAAAGCGAAAATAAATTAGACCCTCTGTGAGTGAAGCCCAGCACTCTTATTTTTTAACATGTCCCAGTGATTCACTGGAAAACCTGTGTACCCGGCATGGGAGGGCTGTCAGTCGGCATTCTTGTCATCCAAGAGCTGAAACCCACGAGGCACCACAGGCCCAGGCCTGAATGGGTCCAGATAAATGTCCCTGCGTGATAGCTCCTGATGGCTATGAAGGCGGCCCCAGGGCCTGAGCACGACACCCCAATCCCTTGGAGGCCCCATCCTGTGGCAGACACTCTCTGCTGTCAGCACTACTCTTCAGCACGTGCACAGAGTGATCTCTCGGGTCACACAAAGGATGGCTTATTATCTCCTTGCACAAATGAAGTGTGGGACAGTGCTTCTCTCGTGGTACCAGAGCTGCCAGAGCAGAGGCCTAGGGAGTGGGGACTTGCTGCCCTTTGGGGCCAGCTGGTCAACGGTCTCCACTTCCTGAGGTGCGAGCCCGCAGACCGTGCCTGCCCAGGAAGGCCCAGGACGGTCTCACTGGGAAGCAGCCACTGTCCTGCAGTTCTAGCAGGGCCCACATCAGCAGAGCCACCGCTTCCCTGCCAGGCTTCCTGGCTTACTAAAATCGTGCAAAGGAACAAAGGATTGTGGAATAAAACAAGAGCATACACGTCCCCTTTCCGGGAGAGCTGTGTTGCGTGCCGCTTGCCATCACTAGAGAGCCAGGCTGCAGGGTGCAGGGTTTTCAATTGACTGATGGCTCAGGTGGAAGTCGGAATGCCGGGAACGGCCAGATCCCAGCCTGTTTGAGAGGGTCCCGATGAGCTACCCGGGCCAGACTCTGAAGACTGAGTCCCTCCTCTTGTATTTCCTGCCTGCAGCGGCCAGCGGCCAGCCCCAGGCACAGGGAAAGGCAGCACTCAGGCCCTCTGGATGCTCAGATGGCAGAAACAAGCAAAGGCCTGAGGACACCATGCCCGCCATGTCTGGTCCCTCTCAGAGCGTCCACACCCCCACTGTCTGATCACACACACAGCACGTCTCTCTCGCACAGCACATACCTGCACCGTCCGAGGTCTCCGCACTCTTCACAGCTGTTACTCCATCATGGAAAAAGTTATCACATCCTCGGATGCCAGATAAAACTCTTAAGGTTGTCATATGTGGCACATTGGCTTGCTTTCCTGCATGCTACATCCTTGAAGGAACAGGCTGGGTGGACTGACACTGAACTTCATGGAACCCGCCCCGTCTGGGCCTTCACGGGGCTTTCCCCCACCCCCACCAGTGCACCAAGTCCCATGTCAGGGTGCACGCTACTAATACCTACCCCTAGGCCCAGCCACAGGTCTCCCTAGACCTGTCCTCCAGTCCATAAAATGAGAGATTGAACTAGATGGTATCTCAGGTTTCTGTGAATTCCAACAGCGAGTGCTGCTAGTTCTCCATACGGTGTTCTCCAGCAGTAATGACCACAAAAGGTGCCACATGGAAAACACCTGGCTCTGACACCCGCATTCACTCCCTTAGCCTATCATAAGGTGCCAGAGGTACTTCCTGCGTGTGAAGTCCAGGCCTTGCTGTCCTTCCTGTTCCCCAGCTGTCCCCCGCAGTGGCTTCCCGGAACCAGAGTGCCAGATGTGGACACGTGACCTTGCACGTCTTAGGAGTAGATTCTGGGAGTCTGTCTTCTGGTGCTATAGATGTTGGCGGGTGTCTACCATGTGCCAGGGAACAGGGTATGAAATATTGCTGGGGTTTGCAGTGGGCTCCCTGCGACCATCTCCCCTGAATACACAGATTTTAAGGATGGCACCAGTCAAAATTCATAGTGCTGGGCCAGGCTCTGTGAGATCAGAATCTCATGTAAGTTATAGCTCTTCTTTAAAAAAAAAAAAAAGACGAAGAAGAATACACAATTACAAATATAAAATTACACGCAAAATCAAATTTTGCCAGAATGAAAAAAGAAATCACAGCGAATCAAGTGAGTTTTGGGGACTGAGACCCTTTCTTCTGAAAGCCCCTTAATTTACCAAAAATGCTTGCAGAGAAAAGCTTGCTGACAGCAACCTAGCTTCCTCCCTGCACCCGGAGCTCTCCGTACCTCCCGGCACCCCCACCAAGCCCACGCAAGGAGGGCCCTGAGGCAGCTCCATGGTGACCCGCCTCTGCTGCCAGAAGAGGGCCAGAGGCTTCCCTGAACACTTCCGCTAAGCCCTTTCTGCACCTTGGCCAACCCTGGGCCCTTCCCCCAGAGCCCGTTCTGGCCTCTGCGACATCTACCTCTGTTGCACCGTGTTTACAGACTTCCAGTGATTTTTCAATCCGCAAGAAAAACAGGGAACCAGAGCATGTAAATATCAGGGCTGCACAACTCCATGTATGGCATTTGGTGTCAGTCTGAAACAAACACTGAACGGAAGCAGGCGCATGGAAATGCTTCTCATGGTCGGCCGCTTTTCCCCAGCCCGGCCACGTGTCCTTTCCCAGCAGTGACTGTTGGAGTTCCCACCTCCTTCAGCTGCTGGCCTGAGGCTCTCCTGACTCACTGCTACTACTGCCATAAAAATATATATACATTCCCCTGTGTCGACGGTTTTCCCCTCCGAAGGATGTTACTGTGTGATACAGCTTTAAGCTTTCAGCTCTGTCATGTTTTCTAAACTATGACCTCTTCCATTTACTTTAGGGGATGTGGCATTCCCCTCTGCTGGAGAGAAAGCTAAACAATGTGGTTTGGATTTAGTGTTCCCATGCATCACCATGAACATGTTTGTCTCAGCAATCGCGTCGTTACTGTTACTGGGAACAGCTGCTCTGCCCCCCGCCCCCCACATCTGCGAACCACTGCACTCGTTTCCACGTGAGAAGGGGTTCTGTGCCACTGAGATACGGGGCCGGCACAGGACAGCCCGGGACTAGCACTGAGCCACAGAGCGGGTAGCTCAGGCTGACCTGTCTCTGGGGCAAAAGGTAGCTCCTGCAAGATCCCGTCTGTCGAGGTGGTTTGCCAGCCTGGTGCTTAAACACGGAGACGGTAATCCCAAAGGACAAGTGACACCTCATGGGAAGGCTAGGGAGCTGACAGCCCAGAGGGACTTGTCACAAGGACAGTGTCCTAGGCAGAGAACTGCCCCAGGGGCAGTCAGTGCTGCCTCAGTCTGGTCGTGGGCAGGAGATAAACCTGCCCTGTGGGTCATCTATTCTTCCTGGAAACAGGTTCCAGATGCCTGGGTCCCTCGGTACTCTCCACCCTGCTCTTAACAGGACTGGCTGGGACCAAAGCCTTGCACAAAACACTTGCAAGATAAGAAACACTCAGCATGCTGGGCCCTGGGCCAGCACCCTCCCAGGAGACCCCTGGCATGTCGCCTACCACCCTTGGAGCTGGAAAGGCCAAAGACACAGACACTGACTGTGCTTTGCTGTTTGTTTGTTTTTGTTTTTAATAGCAAACAGTATCTATGTCCCTTAACAAGAGGCTGGTCAAGTAAATTATGATCCGCATACAATGAAAGTCTACCAACTATTGAAAATAAGGATACAGGGCTAGTTTTATTGGCAGCAATAGAAGCCCATGGCATGTTGTCGTGTGAAAAATTAGGTAACAGGACCACACAAAAAGTATCGACCTAGTTATGCAAGATGATAATATCTATCTAACTATATTTGCATATTTATCTATCACAAGAAGATTCTAGAATAGTGTTACGCCAACAAATTAAGAGTGATCATATTTCTGAATGCTGAAATCTGGTCGAACTTTGATTTCCTCACTTGATCTTTCTAAATAGGCATAAAAATATATAATATACATAGAAATACACAAAGTTCACAACGAACAGCTACTATTTTTTAAACCATACATGTTTTTTCAAAAGAAACGAAGCAGGCAAAGACAAAGGAGGTAGGGCACGAAGAGAGACTTTGGGGAGCTGCAGGGGGTGCAGAGGGAGGCCCTGGGCGGGCTGGCAGCCCCCACCCCGAGTGCCCTGGGACCCATGGGAAGAGAGCTCCCAGGAGAGTGGAGGAAGCGTGAGGCCTCCAGCCACACACAGAAGGGGTCACCTCCCACTGATGGCTTCTCCTCGGGATGAGGTGAGATGTGAAGAGACGCTGTGCTTTTTGCCATTTCTCTCTCAGCAAGTCAAAAAAAAATGTCCCGGATTCTCATTCCTACAGGATTAAACAGAGATCAAGGATAGGGAAGGGCTCAATAAAAATGAGAGGCAGCTGTCATGGACGTGGGCATGAGCTCAGAGTCCAAAGACCTGGGTTCAAAGCCTAGCCACTGTGAGACCCACAGTGTTGCAGGCATCCCTACCCGATGCCAGACACACTGGGAGGCAGCCGGTTGGAAAATGCCAGCTCCCACAGACAACAAGAAGAGGAGCTGCACCCTGCCGCAGTGTGCAGGCCAGGCCGTGCCACCGTCTCCTGCCGACAGCATGGAAGAGGCGTCAGCCACCCTGGTGTCCCGTCCAACGGCCCCGTGGCTGAAAAAGTCACTGAAAATGGAAACTCCCCAGCCCTGTCTTCACATCTATAAAACAGAGATGTTAGTGCAGTCTTGCCTGACAAATTATCAGACAATGCAAGATTATAATTTCAAATGATATAGCTAGGCATGGTGGCTCGTGCCTATAATTCCAGCTACTCAGGAGGCTACGGCAGGAAGACTGCTCGAAGCCAAGAGTTCAAGACCAGCCTGGGCAACCTAGTGAGACCTCCTCCTATCCCTAAAAAGTAAATAGATAAATATATATATATATATATATAAATTCCTGTGTATGTGTTTGTGTTAAAAGAAAGAACTCATTGCAGCTATGCTTTGTGTTCTTGAGAGCCCCCAAAATAATTCATCAGCTTCAAACAACCATGCCCCCCTTGCTTTCTGTGTTGACAGGGACACACCTCCCGTCTGTCTCTGCACACGCTCGTGCCCGTGGGTGCCTATGCACTTACTTGTGGTCCTTCCCAGGTGGAGGCCTCCGTCTGGCCCACCACGGTCTGGCAAGCACTTAACGGAAGAGCCGCCCCAGCTTGTTCAGGCCCCATTTAGACACCCTCTTCCCAAATAAGTTTCCTTAACATGAGAGTTGGTATGTATCCTGCTAGAATCCCCCACAGTATCTTTCTGCCTTCCTTCCCTTCTAAGAGAAACAAGCTCTGTAGCTGGGACGGCCATGATCTCGCCCATGAGACGAAGTGGAACTCTACTTGGTCGTGCTTCCAAGAAAGCCACTATTTCTTTCATATGAAGGAAGACTCAGCGGGCAGACACCTTTTGCCCTTTGCTCTTCTCTTTCTTCCTACCTGGAATACAAAAGTAACGTCTGGATACGGAGACAGCATCTTTGGGATCAGAAGGACAAAAGCTACAACCGGGTGACGGGGAGCAGGAAGTTCGAGGCCCCTGAACCAGCCCCAGACTGCCTCTGTCTAATGGTCTTGAGAAAAGAGAAAAAGTACACACGATTCCAGCATAGCTGATTGAAGTCCTAGTAGTCACTTCAGCCAGAGCCAACTCCAAGCAGCTGAGATCACTTGTCCTGTTCTGATACCCCCTTAGACCCTGAAGCCCACGTAAGTTCCAGAAGTTCAACGGTATGTGTCAAGTGCTCAAGTTAAAATTTCACAACCTGCATTCAACAGTGGTCTCCAGGATTCTATAACTGTGGTAGGAGACCAGCAGCCTCTCGCATGTGGTCTTTCAGTCCTTGAATAGTCTTCTCCATTCATTCCCAAGGAGCTCCAATAAGCCCAGGCACCAGTACAGCTTGCTTGAAAGAAAAGGCTGCCCCTAAAGACTTTAAAGACCCAGGCTGCATCAAATATGAAAGTTGGATGCCTTCACTTACCCAGTCACTAATGCACACCCATCGCCCTCTCCAGAAAGGCCACATACCTTGGCTTAGGTCAGCAGCTGGACTTCGAAGTGTGGGGCTTAGATAGCCATGGTATCTGAAGTAGGCCACACTGAAGAGACCACTGCACCTGCCAGTGGAGTCCAGCTCCTTAGTTCCAAGCTGAAGGCTACTCAGAAGATGCCCTCGTGGCCACACGTGTGTATGTGTGTGTGTGTGTATAAAGCTTTGTATTCTTGTAGATATAGGTGTACATGTATGTACATGCACATAACATCCGTTAGCAAGTAACATTAAAATTGCTTATCCTAAGCATGTGTTCTCCATATTCCCCCTCGCAAAAGCAGGCAAACAGCAAGCAACTCAAATAAAAATCATAATTAAGAGTTGTTCATCAGGCAATCCACTGGCCGTGGCCTCCCAAAGTGCTGGGATTACAGGAAAAAAAAAAAAGATTTGTTCAGAAGACGCTAAATCCAAATGTGTGACTCCAGGTACCCTAACTGCTCCTGGTTTCAGTCTTATGGTTTGGCAGTTCCCGTGGCCATTCATACGCTGGTGTAGGACCAGCCTGGTGTCCACCCACAACCGAGAAGGGGTGGCCAGGAAGAAGGAAATCAGAAAGACCAGACGATGAATGCTCACTCTTGTTAGTCCTGCTCTGTGTATGTTGAGAGCATTTAGGAGAGGTGGGGACCTATAGAGCCGACAGGGACCATCCGGTCCTCACAGAGCTGCCTGCCTGCAGCTACTCTCTTGTGGCAATGTCTCATTCCGAGAAGCAAGAGGAGTCCAGGCGACATGTGTGTGCCCAAGAGATTCCAGAATAAGAGCCCAGTGCCGTGGGCTGACCCCCATTATCCTGTCTTCTGAGACCCCAGCGGACAGCACTGTGCCACTGAGGCCAAGGACAAGAGTGAGACTAGCAGGGCCGGAAGCACCCGCATGGCTTTCCAGCCACGGTGGAGTTGGACAAGACACCAGAGTGGCTGGCTTCTCTTCCCTGCTGCCGGCCGGAGATGGTGGCACAGCCTGACCTGCACCCTGCAGCAGGCTTCCGTTCCTCTCCCCCTGCGGTCTGTGGGAGCTGGCGTGTTCCAAACGGCTCTCTCCCTGCATGTCTGACACCCTCGGGAGGCCTGGAGCAGCTGGGGGCTGGCGGCATGATACCCTCCACAGGGCCTCTGTGCACGGCCAGCTGAGACTTCCGTGGAGCATGGGTGTCTTTGCTTCCGTGGCAGGGTGTTCCGAAAGAAGAAAAGAGGAAACCGCCCATCTTAAAGCCCAGGCCTAGACCTGCCACTGTGCCTTCCATCGGTCAAGGCGTCGGAGGTCAGCCCGGACTCTAGAGGGTGAGAGAACAGACACCACCTCTTCATGGGGAGGGACAGAGCACCCAGGGAGGCTGGCCTGGGGGCACCCTGGCCACGAGCACCCTGTGGGTGGCCCTCCTGAGACAAGCTACTGCACACGGAGGCCCAGGCCCTGAAAGACTCTAGCCACTCCGCGTGTCTTTCAAATGACTCATCTGCATGACTCAGTCGTCTTGCCGGCAACCCTCGCCAGCAATCTTTGAACACTCAAACAGGTGAATCCATGTCTTTCTCTCATTCCAAACAGACGCCGATGTTTTCTAACTCATGGAGAGTTGAAATTAACCCTATTAATTATGATGTTCTTGCAGATGTGAGCAACTTAAAATTTAATAGAAATTAGAGACTGCTCGCTTAGCAGTTTTTTAGGTTCTGTAGCAAGCTATTTCATGTCTCCTGGCCTTGCTATCAGCTGATCCCTAAGTCAGATACTCTGTGCCGACTTCCACATCAGGGAAAACAGCAATTATTACGTGTTAGGCATCAGCAGTCAGTAGCCAAGTACTCCCCCTCTGTTTCCTCATTTAATCCTCACAGAGTCCCTTTAACGGAAGTGTCATTATTTCTGTCTTGCAGATAATGAAGCAGAAGCTTGTGGCAGTAGAGACATTTGCCCAAAATTCCACGGCTCCTCTGTGGAGAGCTATGTCTCAGATCCATGCCCTTGACCTCTACATGGGCAGCTCCCCAGGGTGTGGTGGGGGGCAGCCCTGTCTGCGTCCACACAGGAGACTAGGAAAGTCAGTGCAGACAGACAGCTCTACCCCCCGGTGTCTGTGTCACCACCACTGGCTGTGGTCACAGCTGTAGCCTCCAGAGCCCTGTCTACCTGACCTGGAAGTATCCCAGGCAAGGCACACAGCCTGGACCTCCATCTATGCAGTGACCTACTCCTCACAGCAGTGGAGCCCGACTTCCTGTAGCTCCTTGAGTCACCACGGCTGTCTCCTCCCCGAGCAGTTTCAGGTTCAGATGGACCCCTGTAGATCAGCTGTGTCTCAAGGTCCCCCCAGAGAGGTTCCTGAGATCTCCAAGGAGCTTGGACCCGAAGCCGGATTGCTAAGGCACATCCACAGTGTCTCGTGGGCTCAGAGGCTTTCCATGCTCCCAATGAGTCGCTCTGTCTCCCAAAGGCAACTCTGCAAACATGAAACAAGCACATTTCCTCACAGGCAGCAAAATAATCAAAGCAGATTGCCAGGAGCCATGGTAACTTAATCTCTAATGGTGAGGGAACCAGTTCCCGCATTTCAGTTCTTTGAGAATGATTCAAACAACTAACTCTCAAAAGGTTAAGAAAGTCTATGCCATGAATTGCAAGGACCTGAAATATTACCACCTGGGAAAGATATTTTTCCAAGTGGTCGACTGTTAAAATGGTTGCAGGTCACATTTTTCTTTTTTCTTTTTTTGAAAGCAGGATTTATTGAGAGGACAGAAAAGCTCCCACAGTGGGAGGGGACCTGAGGGGGTTGCCCCACATTTTCCTAATTCTGAAAGCCTCAGGCCCACGTCGAGTGGTAGAGCCAGGACTGGAAGCCTCGCTCTCCTCAAAGGCCTGTGCACTGCTGAGAACTGGGGTGCACCCAGCCACGCTTTCCCTCAAATAGAAATGCTCATTCCCTCCTAACATACCTTGCATCTGTTTGCCTGATGCCAACTTGCCTCCCACACGGCTAGAAGGGAACACCATAAAGACAAAGTCTACCTGCGTTTTCCTCATGCTGTCCCAGAGCCTTGAACATGGGAGTTGCTCCATATGCATTTGTCGAATGAATGGATGAATGAAACCAGCAGGGTCTCGCATGAAAACAATAAGACTCTGGCACTTGGGCCACAAGGGTCTCCAAGCATGTTTAGACATATATGAGCAAATCAGACTGAAATGACTTTATGACTACAATAACAGAAATGTATAGTGTGCCTACTCAGTGCCAGGCTCAGATCCAGGTGCGGCACATGTAGGATTTCACTGAAGCAGCACTGTAATACTATGTGCTGGGCACCACTATTAAATCCCCCCTACAGATGAAGAAACTGCTCAGGGTCGCCTAGCTCATGACTTCAATCCTAGGCAATGCTGCCGAACTCCCAACCACAGGAAACACTGGATATGGAGTTGCCTTGGGCGGTAGGCTCTCAGCGACATTGACACGGGCTGAAGGACCTTTTATGTGAGCTCCAGGCTCCTGTGGAGTGTGCCCTGCAGGTGTTGGCTCTGCCCCTCCAGGTATAACTCAGATGCTCCATCCTGGGCCAGGCGGGTTGTGTGCCCGGAAGAGGTGGAATGCACCCATCTCCTCTCCAGGTGCCCTTCCCACCTCTGTAGGAATGCCTGAGGTCAGCGGGCGATGGTGCAAGATGCCCTCAGATCTTCCCAGTGGAGAAGAAGCCACTTGCCTCCACCCAGAAGCTGGGACACAGTCCCTGCCCACCAAACCCCAGTCCACCACACCTGCAGGTGCCACATACCCCAGCAGCCATCCATTTCCCGGCAGGAAAGCTATTTCCCAACAAGAGCTTACCCAAAGGCCCAACACAGAAAAGGGATGAAAAATGGTTTAATTGAAGCAGAAAGGGGAAACAAGGAGCTCCAACTCTCTGTTTGCCCTTCTCTCTTCTTCCCAAGGCAGCGCCCCCTTGGCTCCTCCAAGGATGGGCTGAATACACCTGGGCCATCACTACCACAGAGGACTGCATATGGAAGATGCTTAGTAAATCCTGTTGATTTTGTTCTAAGTAATGCACTAAGTTCACAGTCGTATTTATTCTTGCTTTATTGGGCTGTGGATGTCACACCCCTGTGAGGCGGCCCCAGGGGATTGAGGCTCCAGAATCAACGAGTTCTCACCAACTTGGTAGCTAGTCTCCTGCACCGTCCATCCACTCCTTAGATACTCTAGTTTCATATGAAATATTTCAGATGCTTAAGAAAGGACACTCCACCCAGCTTAAGAAAGAAAACATCACACAAACAGCAGAAAGCCCAGTGCACCTCTTCCAGCTTCCCTTCCCTGTCCCCCAACAGGTGACCTGTCTCCTGCTTTAGGTGTTAGTCATTCTCATGAACATTCTTTCATTTCATAGACGATAGGCAGATAGACAGATAGACTGATGGGTAGACAGATGGATAGATAATAGATGATTAGATTACATAGATAGATGAATGAGTCAATAGATGATTGATACATAAATAGATGGATGATAGAAAGATTAACAGAGTAGATATATAGAATATGAATATATATATGCCCTGAAGACATTTATCTCACTGTTTCATATGTTTGAAACGTTATATAAATGACACTGTACTGGAAATACCCTGCAACTTTCTATTCTATTTGCTCAAAATATTTTTTAAAATTATTCATGTGATTGTGTGCCTCTAGTCCACTCATTTTCTCTATTTAATTTCATTCCATTGCCTGAATATTTTATGGCTTATTATAAACAAAATAGCAAATAAATTTATATTAAAATGTATGCCTTCTCTTCTACGGTTTTTGCTTTTTGTGTCTTAAAAATAGTGGACTTTTTTCAGATAAAGAGATCAGAAATTGACAGCTGAACTTTGCACCTCAAGGAACTGGAAAAACAAAAACAATCTAAACTTAAAGAGATCAGAATAATATAAATAAAGATCAGAGCAAAAGTAAATGAGATTGAGGCTAAAGAAAATTATACAAAGGATAAATTAATCAAAAAGCTGAATTTTTTTGAAAGAATAAAGAAAATCAACAGACCACTAGCTACACTGGCTAAAAACAAAAAAGTAAGAGAAAGAAAAAAACTCAAATAAATTCAATAAAAAATGACAGAGGTGACATAACAATTGATACCATAGAAAAAAAAAAAATATTCTGAGACTATTATGAACACCGTTATGGCAACAAACTAGATAACCTAGAGAAAAACATAAGTAATAGATAACTTCACGGAAAAGTATAATTTCCCAAGACTGACCCAAGAAAAAATAGATACCCTGAATAGACCAATAACGAGCAATGAAATTGAATCATTAATTTTTTTAAAATCTTCCAATGAAAAAAAGTCCAGGGATAGATGGATTCACAGCTGAATTTTGTCAGACATACAAAGAAGAGTTGGTATTGATCCTACTGAAACTATTCCAGAAAATCAAGGAGGAGGGACTCTTCCTTAACTCATTCTATGAAACCATTATCATACTGATACCAAAATCAGGCAAGGACACAACAAAAAAAGAAAATGACAAACCTATTTCCCTGATGAATGTAAATGCTAAAATCCTTAACAAAATACTAGTAAACTGAGTTCAACAGTATACCAAAAAAATTATCTAACAAGCCCAAGTGGGTTTTATTCTAAGGATACAAGGATGGTTCAATATATCTGAAAATCAACCTGTGTGACTCACCATATAAACAGAAGCAAAAATAAAAACTACATGATCATCTCAACAGCTGCAGAAAAGACATTCAACAAAATCTAACATCCCTTCATGATAAAAACCCTCAACAAACTAGGCACTGAAGGAACATATCTCAAAATAATAAGAGCCATATATGACAAACCCACAATTAGTATCATACTTAATTGGAAAAAGTTGAAAATATTCCCTCTCAGAACAGGAACAAAACAAGGATGTCCACTCTCACCACTCTTATTCAATATTGTACCAGAAGTCCTAGCAAGAGCAGTCCAGCAAGAGAAAGATATATAATCCAAATCTGCAAGGAGGAAGTC
This sequence comes from Tarsius wallacei, assembly GCA_963574415.1. Classification (NCBI taxonomy): domain Eukaryota; kingdom Metazoa; phylum Chordata; class Mammalia; order Primates; family Tarsiidae; genus Tarsius; species Tarsius wallacei. The sequence continues at coordinate 3,971 of CAUYQG010030512.1, read as the reverse complement.
AGACTATCCTGTCCACAGATGACATGATTGCATACCTAGAAACCCCTAAAGATTCCTCCAAGAAGCTTCTAGATCTGATAAATGACTTCAGTGAAGTCTTAGGATACAAAATCAATGTACAAAATTCTGTAGCTTTCCAATACACCAATGATGCTCAAGCCAAAAACCAAATCAAGAACTCAATTCCATTCACACCAGCCACAAAAAAATAAAATACCTAGGAATACACTAACTAAGGAAGTAAAAGATCCTTACAAGGAAAACTGAAAAGCACTGATGAAAGAATTCACAGACACACAAACAAATGGAAAAACATCCCGTGTTCATAGATTGTTAAAATGACCATACTGTCCAAAGCAATCTACAGAGTCAATGCAATCCCAATCAAAATACCAACTTCGTTCCTCACGGAACCAGAAAATACAATCTTAAAGTTTATATGGAACCAAAAAAAAGCCCAAATAGCCAAAGCAATTCTAAGCAAAAAGAACCATTTGGAGGCATCACACTGCCTGACTTCAAGTTATACTGTAAGACTATAGTAACTAAAACAGCATAGCACTGGCACAAGAATAGACAGACCAATGGAACAGAATAGAGAACCCAGAAATAACACTACATTCCTACAACCAACTAATCTTTGACAAAGCCAACAAAAATAAACAATGGGGAATGGTGCTGGGAAAATTGGCTAGCCATTTGCAGAAGAATGAACCTGGACCCCTATCTCTCACTATATACAAAAATTAAATCAAGATGAATTAAGGATTTAAATAAGACCTGAAACTATAAAAAAACCTTAGAAGAAAACCTAGAAGACACTCCTCTGGACATTGGTCTGGGCAAAGAACTTACAATGAAGACCCCAAAAGCAATTGCTACAAAAGCAAAAATAGACAAATGGGAGGGACATAAATTAACTAAAAAACTTCTGCAAAGCAAAAGATATAATCAGCAGAGTGAACAGAACGCCGACTGAATGGGAGAAAATATTTGCAAATCATGCCTCAGGCAAAAAGGCTCAGGCAAAAGGAATCTGCAAGGAACTTAAACAACTCAACACACACACCAAAAAAAAAACCTAGAATAAATTCATCAAAAAGTGGGCAAAAGACATGAATAGACACTGCTCAAAAGAAGGCACACAAGTGGCCAGGAAACATATGAAAAAATGTTCAACATCATTAGTCATCAAAGAAATGGAAATTAAAACCACAATGAGCTATCACTTCATACCGGTCGGGATGGCTATTAATAGATAGTCAAAAAACAACAGATGTTGCAGAGAAAAAGGAATGTTCATTCGCTGTTGGTGGGGTTGTAAACTAGTTCAACCTCTATGGAAAACAGTTGGATATTTCTCAAAGAACTGAAATTTGAATTGCTGTTTGACCCAGCAATTCTACTACTAGGGATCTATCTATGCAAAGGAAAAGAAATCAATATAATAAAGGATACCTGTATTCATATGTTCATTAGACAGCACTATTTGCAATAGCAAAATCATGGACGTGCCCACCAACAATTGACTGAATGAAGAAAATGTGGTATGGAGAGACATATACTATGGAATACTATGCAGCCATTAAAAAGAATGAAACCACGTCCTTTGCAGCAACATGGATAGAGCTGGAGACCACCATCCTCAATGAACTGACTCAGAAACAGAAAGCCAAACACCACATTCTGTCACTCATATGTGAGAGTGAAATGGCCACAAAGATGGAAATAACAGACACTGGGAGCACCAATAAGGGGGGAGGGGGGAAGGGACTTAGGGTTCAGAAATGATCTGTTGGGCGCAATGTGCGCTATTGGGGGAAGGGCCACCTGAGAACCAGTCTCCACCACTACACCCACTTCCATGTAATTAATGAACATGCCTGTGTATCCCCGAATCTAAATTAAAAATGGTATATACATTTTAAAAAGCAACAACATTACTCTACCCCAAAGTCAAGAAGATATTCCCTACACTTTTTTCTAAAAATTTTAAATTGTTGTTTTGAGAATGGTGTGGAGTAGGAATTTAGATTCTCCATCTTCACCGTCAATTGATTTGTAACGCCCCCTATTTCGTATAAAGTTTCTTATTTGTACATGCCTCTCTATGGACTGTTTAGTCTTATCTGTCAGCCTATTTGTCAACATCCATCTTTTGTGTCCTCATTGTTAAAACCCTATTACAAATCTTAATATGTGATGGAATGCATTCCTCTATTTGGCTCTTTTTCTTTATTTTATTTTTCTACTATAGCGATGTGGGATACAGGTCAGGATTAGCTACACAAGTAGACCTCATGCAGGAAAGTTTCGGTCTCCAACTGGTCCTCACTTCCTCTAGTTTGGGGCCAGGCACCCTTTGTGTTGCTGCATGTCCCCCAACCCCCTGCCCCAGCAGTGTCCAGCAGCTGCCAAACCCTTCCTTTTGCTAAGGTGACTAATGTTCAGGTCCCACTTATGAGTGAGAGCATGCAGTATTCAGTTCTTCGTTTCTGTGATAGATCACTAAGTTTGATGATCTCCAACTCCATCCAGTTTGCAGTAAAGTCTGTGATTTTGTTCTTTGTTATAGCTGCGTAGTACTCCATCATGTATATGTATCACATTTTCTTTGTCCAGTTCACTTTCAATGGGCAGTAGGGTCGGTTACATGTTTTTGCTATTGTGAATAGTGCAGCTGTGAACATGCATGTGCAGGTGTCTTTTTGTAGAACAATTTATGTTCTCCCGGGGGTATTTCTCAGAAAGGGATTGCTGACCATATGGAAGGTCAATTTTCAGTTCTTTTAGGAATCACCACACTGCTTTCCATAGAGAACAGACTAGCCTGCGCTCCCTCCAACAGTGTAGACGTGTTCCCTGTTCTTCGCACCTGCGCCAGCATCTGTTGTTTGTTGATTTATTAGTGATGGCCATCCTTACTGGAGTTCAGAGGAATCTCATTGTGGTTTCAATTTGCATTTCTCTGAGGATTAGTGAGGCTAAGCACTTTTCCATGTTTCTGCTGGCTACTTGTATATTTTCTTTTGAAAAGTGTTTATTCGTGTCCTTTGGATTTGGCTCTTTTTCTTTAAAATTATCTTAGCGTTGTGTCAGTAAGTCATTGCTTCATAACAAACAGTCCCCAAACATAGAGTTACGGTCCTACGCATGTATTTAGTTCTTCAAGTCTATGGTCAGCTATTGGGGCTGAACGAAGCTGGATGGTTTTTTGGACCTTGCCTGTGCCGGCTCACACGTCTGCAGCTGGCTGGCAGGGCCAAAGGGAGTAACTAGGTCGCACGTCTTTCATCAGCCAGCCACAGCCCGGCAAAGGAGCAAGAGAGCAAACAGAAGCACACGAAGTCTCTGGAGGCCACACTCTACCGGCCCAGGCAAGTCACAAGGCCAATGCAGATTCCAAGGAGGGGGAAGGGCCTCCTCTCTGCGTGAGGAGCCACCAGCTCACGTTGTCAAGGGCGAGAGGCAGGGAGCAGGAGGACGGACCTCGCGTTGGAACCCACCTGCTGTGGCTTCATGGGCCTCGACTACACCATGTACGTTTTAGAAGCAGGTTTTTGAGACCACAAAAATAAGCCCTGTTGGGAGTCATCGCTAGGTGCTTAATATATGATTGCAGTTTTTCAAAAAGTGCCTTTAAAACTCATTTCTGAGTGTTCATCACTAAAGCATGAGAGCATAATGGATTACCGTACATCGAGCCTGCACTCATCAACCTTGCTTGACTATTACTACTTCTAACAACGTGCCCACAGATTTTCTGGGGCTTCCTTGTAGGAAAGTGCTTCCATTTAATGGCACCCTTGGGAGGATGCTTTTGCAACACTCAGAACATCTGGTTTTATTGGCACCATTTTGCTGCTTGAGTACACTTGGTCACTATCTTCAGGTCACGTGGAGATTACACACCAAGATTAAGCGCTAGACGTGGTCTGGATAAAAGGTTACGCTGCAGGCCATTTTCAATT
>CAUYQG010030511.1:0-42775 GCA_963574415.1 Tarsius wallacei | reverse complement strand
GTATATTCATGTCATTGAGATTTATTTAGCACCTCAAAGTATTTTTCTGTGTTTTGTGTTTTTCAAACCCAATAGGAAAGTTGCAGCATTGTTCTCCAACTACATGTGCGGAAGCAGAGACTTGGATAAGTCATATGAATTACCTATAACCAGAAAAAACTATACAGGGTGTTAAGCCCAAGTTTCCATATGCTAAATTCAATATTCTTTCTAATAAGCGATCTCTCTGTGCTAGGTATGGCTTGCTTTAAAATTTAAAAAATTGAGACATCCTACCAGGAATTTTCTTTAAGCTGAGCTAAACTCTAACTGTATGGTATTAGTGAGTCTTGCTGACCTTTTAAAAAGCTTTGTCTTCTCCAGAATTGTCTTGCAGCTTTCTCCTCCAAGAAGAAATTTTCAATTAACTATTAGCTTATGTTGCAAACATGTGTTCTTAAATGCACTCGTTCATTCTTGTAGGTGATTAAGGATGATGGGTATATAAATACACAAGTGCATAAATGACAAACCACGTGCATATGGTAATTTAATTTTGAGATGAGTACCATGCTTATGCACTTCTATCAGGCCGCGTACTTTTGATGAATGTGCAATTTCTTACCCACCATTTGATCATTGCCAATATTTAAGTAAATATCATAAGTGAGGTGCTACAGAAAACCCTCCATGCCCTCCAGATAATTTGCAGCTGGGGAACATAAGCAATAGTTCCTTTCTAGAATCTAAGTAAATTGCTTTCCTCCCAGTTGTCTTTCATACATGAAGTCACTGATTCAAAAATAAAACTTTAAGTCTAATGTTTTAGAATTAATGACCTGATATTTTTCTCTTTGGGTCCCAGCCAATCTTGATGTATTTGGTGTTACTGCATAGTGGTGACATGAGCTTTGGAGTCCAACGGATCTACCCTCAGGTCCCAACTCGGGCATTTCCTGGCTGCGTGAACTCCAGCAAGCGACTTCATAGCTCTGGGCCTCCATGTTCTAAAATGAGGACTAGACTAGTATTTAATTCTTTGGATGGTTTTGAGAATTATACCACTTCCAGAAATACAGAAAATATTTGAAATATCTTACTTAAGTAAAATGTATGCTTCACGTCTCCCACTCTCCAATAAAATCATCTCAAAAGTATAAATATGTTGATACATGTGATTCATTTACTTACTGCCTTTAAAAATATATTGCAGGAAATTAAGAAAGAAAAAATGTTACCTACTATGTCCATCCAAACAAAACATCTGCATCCTCACACTTCTGATTTTTATCTTCCTAGCCCTAGATATTTAAAGTAGCTAAAATTCTAGCATACATTTCATTATGTTTTGCTTTTTTTAGCCAAACATTATGTACAGAATTTTTTCTTTTATTTTTACAAACGAGCACTTAAAATTCTTTAGACCAGAGGTGTTATTGTTCATTTAAGTTGTCCCCATCGTTCAATATTTGAAGTATTTACAAACTTACACTGCCAAAAATAATATTGTATTGCCTTTATTTACTCCACAGACATTGGCTGACTATCAGTTAAGACATGATTCTCCACATGGAGTGAGGAAACTGAGTCAGGCAGAAATGCTACTTGCAAGCTTTCAGTCTAATAGAATGCAGTTACCTCAGCAAGTAAATGAATACATGCCAAGAGAAATTGCATGGGTGCTATAGAGATGCCTGATCACACTTCTAGAACAAGAAATTCCATGTGGCTCTAATTCAGGGTTAGGGAATTGAAACAGAGAGATAAATTTGGAGTCGTTAGTAAGGACAGGTCATGGGAGGTCTTGAATGCTAACTTAGAGAGCTATTTCCTGTGAAGGATGGGTCATCATTGACTGAGGCGTCACAGAGTCCTGGTTACAAGAGTATGGATTCAACAACAAAGGGTTTGTTAAATAAATCATGATATGATATGTACAAGTAATGGACTACCATGAAGCTATTAAAATAAGTGGTAGAAGAATAACTAATGACTTGAAAATAATTTATAACATGGTCTACATAGAAAAGTCAGGTCATCAAGCAATAACTCTAATATGACTTCAACTTGGTATCAGAAACAACAAAAAAGACGAGAAAGGAAACACCTTGAAAAGATACACACAGCAATTTCTTCTTGCTTATTTCTGAATGCAGAGATCATGAGTGATTCTCCTTTTTTTTTCTTTATACTTTCCTTCTTTCCATTTTAAAATCGGACACTCAATATGTCTCTAGTTGTATGACTTTTGGATTGTTTCCAACTCCTACTATTGAGAGAAATACTTTGATGAACATCTTTGTCCGTACATATTTACATGTGTGTCTCTGTCCGTCTACGCAAGTGGAATTTGAGAATTAAGAGGGATACCCACAGGATGTATGCTACTTTGGTATTTAAATTTTTACCTTAAGAAGAAAAAAGGCATGATCGCTGGAGCTAGATGGCCTATGCTTGAAAGTGAACTCTGCCACTTCCTAGAGTGTGCCCTTAAGTTACACTCGTGTTCTGTGCATTTCACTCTTTTTAATAGGAAGATATCAATGTACCCTCCTTATGGGGTTATTGTGAAGATTAGGTACATTAATTCCTGTAGCTTACAGCAGTGTCCAACACAAGGTGAACTCTTAGCAAATGTAAGAAATCATAAATTTGTATTGGTGATATACAATAAAAAGTTTCCTTATTTTGTTTCTTCCTGGAGCATTTTTTTTTTCTTGTCATGTGGTGTTTTCCATTAGGACTGTCTCTTATACCTTTCAACTAATTTCTCACTCACCATTTTTAACACCACTTCAGAAAATTTTCTTTAAGAATAATTCCCAGGCCATGAGATATAAGTCAATTTTTGCTCTTGACGTAAAAACTTACATTTTTAATATTTGCAAAGCCGTCCAATCACTAGTCACAGTCTATTTTGTCTTGGACGTTAGTCAGGATGGAGTTCCACAGTGTCAAAATCAATTCTGAAGGAACACAGAGATCCCTATAGGACTTCAAGCTTCACTTTTCAGGGGAATATTACGGTTTGAACAAGCATTTGTTCCCAACATTTCCCTCTGGGGCCTCCGTGAGACAGTTGAAAGACGGAAAGAGTCTTTTTTATAAAGTGGAAGGCGCGCCCGCCAGAAGCAATTACACATCAGTGAGGAAAGCATCCTTTAACATTTTGGGTTTTGTAGAGTATAATTCTATCACATACAATATTCTGTTAGACAAAGACCCACTTTCAAGATGAGTCTTCTTTAGAATCTAGTTGAATCTATATGTTAGCAAAAGAAATAAGTACTTTTCAGAATTATGTGTGCGTCTTCTACACATATCTATAGCTTATAGAATACCCATGGCTCAGGGGAAGGGACTGAAGACTGGGAATTATGATACTTGAATTGTAGACTTACCCTTCTACTGATTATCTGGATGACCTTGTACTTGTTACAAGGTTACTTCTCTGAACTTCAGTTTTCTGTCTGTAGAAATGAGGCATAGAGCCAACCGATGTTCAAGGTCCCTGTGGTCCAAACATGCACCTATGTTTTTCCCGATCTTGCAACTTACCTCTGGAATTGGCTCAGAATTAAGAATGCAGTCGACAGCCATTAAGTATGACAGCAGAATTCTCCTTAGCGCTTGGAGAGAGAGGGGGAAAATCCATGTGCCAGTATTTTCTTCCTTGACACACAACCCATATTTATAAGGTACCAATTAGATGCCAGGCATTGTTATGTGGTCAAGACACACAGTGAGCAAAATAGAAACAACCTTTGTTCTTTGAAGTTCAGAGGCAGATCAGATAATCAAGCAGCTGATGACAATTAAGTATGATGGGTGTTGACCTCAGGGTTAGCCACTTTTGAGTCGCTGTGTTTTTAAAGCCAGACCAACCACCCAAAGATGCTAATTGCCCTGATGTGTCAGCTCCTGGAGATAAACTTCCCTGGCCATTTTTAATGTCCTTTGCCCAAGTTGGATGAGAGGTTCTCCTCTGGGCTCCTCCACCATTGAGTGCCTACTTCCATCTGACCCTTTAAGACACTGTGTTGAAATGTCTATAAGATGCTGGCGAGGATGTGGGGGAAAAGGAATGCTTCAACACTGCTGGTGGGAATGCAAACTAGTGCAACCTCTTTGGAAAACAGTGTGGTGATTTCTAAAAGAACTAGACATTGATCATACGACCCCCTACTGTCATGTGGTGTTTTCCATTAGGACAGTCTCTTATAACTTTCAATTAATTGCTCACTCACCATTTTTAGCACCACTTCAGAAAATTTTCTTTAAGAATAATTCCCAGGCCATGAGATATAAGTCAATTTTTGCTCTTGATATAAAAACTTGCATTTTTAATATTTGCGAAGCCGTCCAATCACTAGTCACAATCTATTTTGCCATGGACGTTAGTTAGGATGGAGGAACTCAAATCATTCTACAAAAAAAGAGACCTGCACATGCATGTATATGGCAGCACTATTCACAACAGCAAAAACATGGAACCAACCATGCAGCCCATCAAAACAGAACTGGATAAAAAAAATGTGATACATATACACAATGGAATATTGTGCAGCCATAAAGAAGGACAAGCATATGAACTTCACAACAACTTGGATGGCTTTAGAGTTGATTATACCCAGTGATCTATCACAGAAACAAAGAACAGAGTACCACATGTTCTCATTCATAAGCGGACCCTGAACATTTACCATAATACTATAAGGGATTGTCAGTAGCGGGATACTGCCAGGGTGGGTGGGTGCGGGGGACACAATATCAACAAGGGTACCTGATCTCAAACCTGGCAAAGTGGGGACCAAAGGGAGGCCCAAACTTTACCTATGCAATGAGTACTTGTATACCTAATTCTGAATTGTACCTCACATCTTTAAAATAAAAGAAAAAAAAGCATCTTTACGTATGCGACTACCTCATTAGACAGGCAGTCCTCAAGAAGAAGGGCCATTTTAATTTCATCTTTGTGCTTCCATCCAGCACTCCTATTTTAAAACATAGTTTTAAAACAGTTCTCAATGCCTTGTTGGGGTCCAGAAAATGTTTGTTGACTGGACATAAGAAGTAATCCACATACAGTTTGAGAAGAGTACTGACAGGTGGTAAGACCCAGTTCTAGGTGATGGAACTGCTGAAAGTCTACTCAGCCGGGGGCCAAAGACTGTTTCCCTACACGGAAAACACTGAAATGAAAGCAATTCTTTGATTGCCTTCATGTTCCTGTAGAGGTATCTTTTACTGCCCAAATATTTCCTCTTTTACAAAGCCAAGTGAGGGCATTGAGCCTTAAAGAGATGACGCTGTCAAAGCCCTTTGACCTCTCTGCAAGAAGGTGCGTACACACATACAACACACATGCACACACAACACACATGCACACACAAAACACACATGACACACAAAAAACACAACACATGCACAACACACACATGCACAATACATGCACACACAAAACATATGAACACACACACACACACACACACACACATAACTTTACATTCCTCTGGCTTTTTCCCTTAAAAGTTGAGGTCTTCATCATCCTGAGCGAATTATCATAGAAACAGAAAACTGAATACCATGTGTCTTCCCTCACGAGTGGGCGCTAACACTGAACACACACGGCCCCAAGGATGGGAACAAGAGACACTGGGGGCTCCTATAGGGAGAAGGCAGGGAAGGAGTAAGGGTTGAAAACTACCCACTGGCACCACGTCCACCACCTGGGTGACAGCTCAATAGAAGCCCAAGCCTTATCAGCACACAACATACCTAGTTATCACACCTGCACATGTGACCCTTGAATCTAAGATAAGAAATTAATTTTTTTAAAGGAAGGTCTTATCAACAGACCCTGACTATGATTTCAGAGAACATTCTTCTAATAAACTCTGCAGAAGAGCTTTGCAACATGACTCCAATACGACTCTGAGGCGTTGACCTCACCTTGCTGATGGCTGATGGCACGCAGCAGCAACCTGGTCAAGTTCTGGGGTGCCATTGCCAGGCTCCCTCTTTTCCAACTTAAATCAGGAGAGACACTTTCCGTCTGTGGCTGGCCTGGCAGCTGAGAGTCTGCCAGCGAGTTGTCACCCAACACCAAACTCCCCAGTGCCTGGTCCTGACCTTCAGTCTCCCTTGCTCTTGCCAGGCCAAGGCTCTCTGTTCTCTGAAGCCCAGCTACCCTCCACTTCAGGGCATTGACACAGGCTGAACCCTGGCACCAAAACTGCCCAGCCTCACCTGCCAAACCGTCTCTGCATCTTTGGATATTTCTTATTTTCAACATCCAAGTTACAGGGCAAATGCTCCGAAATGTCTTTTCTGCTTGCTCCTCCTCACTCTGAGTCTTTTATTATTATTATTATTATTATTATTATTATTATTATTATTATTATTATTATAAAGATGTGGGGTGCAATTCAGGGTTAGGTATACAAGCGTTGATTATGCAGGTACCCTTGTTGATGAGGTGTGCCCCTCCCTTCCCTAGCAGTTTCTCTCAACTGCCAATCCCACCCCCCTCTCCTGCCAGTTTCCCACTCCTGCCAATCCATTTCTTATAGTATTATGATAATTGTTCGAGGTCCGCTTATGAGTGAAAACATATGGTACTCTGCAGAAAGCTCTGAGTTTTATGTAGAGCCCTCTCTTTGTACATAATCTTACGACTTCCTGTTGGTGTTTTGGGAGTTTGTGGCCTTGTCTTATCTTTCCTGCTAACTGCAAGTTCACTGAGGGATCATTCATTCATATTGCAATTCCCCCACACCCAGTACATGCAGTAAATGTATGCTCAGGACATTTGAGACTGTTCCATGAATGGGCTCACCCACTCACTCTTGCCTTTCTCTGTCTTTGAAATCCTGAAAGAATCAGGTGTTTGAGTGGAGTGACAGGTGATTCAATGCTTTTGAGTCTCCTCAAACTGTTTTCTTTGTTCTGTCATGTCTGCACTCAAGGTTGACTGATTCTTGGGTGCAAGGCATTCAATCCCAAGGGAGCCATGTGGGCAAAGTCACAGAGATGTGAGCTGGCTTTGAATCTTCTGGAAACCATCGAGTGACTTGATGGGGGAAGAGATGAAACTGAAATAGGAGAAAAGGCCTCTGATGGCAGCAACCATCTTGTACCACGTCAGGAGACTGGGACTTGACCCCACAGCCAACAAGGAGACCCGAAGGATGGCAAGCAGAGAAGTCAACAGTGTACTTCTGAAACACGACCCAGGATGCTTTGTGCACAAGACATGGGCAGGGGGCAGGGAGAACCACTAGGGTTGACTTTGTTATGATTCCTTCACTGCACAATGTCTTTTGATTTACCCTAGGGTTGGAGAAGAAACAGTAAATTTAGATAGCATGCAAACATTCTCTTTTGCAAGTTAAAAAAAAAATCTGTGAGAAACAAATGAGCTAACTCTACACAAAAAGCCTTCCCAAAACCAAGGTAAGACACAGATATAAGATGTGCGTTCCCTCAGGCTGAGGAAAGAACATAGCTTCAAATTAAGTACTGTTTCTAGACCCATCATATTTATTCATTTTCTTCGCACAGTGATTTACACCTCTTTTTATTTGAAACATTCATTCTTCCCCAGAAAGTGAGAAGGAGGGTACCAAGCTTGCTGAGCAGAGGGAGAGAGCAAGCCACAGATCATTAAATACAGAGGTGTATTTTAAAGTAAAAAAATCTGCAGTGGCTTCTTTTTTCTTTAGACTTAACTCTTCATGTCCATGTCTTTGGGTAAGTTTTGAAGCATTTCTGCCCTGGATTAGTGTCTAAATCCAAGGTAAATAAACAACGCTCACTGGAGAAACTATATTCCCTCATCTCAGAAAACTTTTTCTTCTGTTTAGGAAATTCTCCTCTTGTGGCCATCATTTTGAAAAAAATCTAGAAATAACGTATCAGGAGAGCTGATTGGTGGGTGGAGAGAAATTTGAGTTGAGGAAGAGATTCGGAAGTGGAGTCCGTGGGAGGCAGTGCTTTCCTCTTCTCTGGGCAGAGCTCTTCATTTGGGTTTCAAAGAATATAATCCTATCCCATAAAATATTTGATTAAATAAAGGCTTACTGGCAAGATGAGGCTCCTTTAGAATTCAGATGAATTCTGTATGCTAACAAGAGTTGTAAGTCCTTCTGGATTTCCCTGAAAATCCTTTATGCCTCCCCTGTACATGCATATAATGGAGAGAAAACCCTTGATGAAGAGTCACAGGGAAGGAATTCTTTTCTGGAGTCTGGTATGAATTCTCTAGACTCTACATCACCTCTAAGAATCAGGGTTTCCAAAAATAACAGCTAACCTTTGAAGCATGTCAGTCTACCCATGGCAGGGCTGGAAACTATGGTTTAGTGAACCAAATCCAGCATGTCGCTTGCTTCTAGATGGCCAGAGAGCTAAGAATGGTGTTTATGTTTTTAAGTCTTTGGAAAAAAGATCAAAACAATAGCAATACACCATGACAAATGAAAATGATATGAAATCGAATGTTGCTGTTCATAAATAAAGCCATTGGAATACAGGCATGCCCAGGTGTTAACTTACTGTCTACCACTGCCTTCCACTGTCATGGCAGAGCTGAGAAGTTGGCACAGAGACTCTGTGACCCACAAAGCCCATCAAGGTCATTATCTGGCCCTTTGCAGAAAAAGTTTTCTGACACCCCCGCGCTGATCTCTTAGCAACAATACATGTGTGTTCCCGCCATTTTCCCATGTTACAGGGATGGAAACTGGGGCACAGAGGGTCACTCTAGCAAACAAGTGCACAGTTAGGGGGCGATTCAGGATCCACACCCCGCCCCCAGTCAGATTCCAAAAGGGACACTCTCATCCTTTATATGATACCGTCTTCCTAAGCTTCTGTGTTGCTCTTCCAAGCCCCTCAAGAAAAAGTCAGTTAAGGAGCACAGAAATGCAGTTAGATCGAAAGAATAAGTCGTACTGTTTGATAGGACAGTAGGGACATTGCAGTTAACAATAATTCATTGTGTATTTCAAAATAGAAGAGTTATCACATGTTCTCACTCATCAGCGGACCTTGAATAATTATCGTAATCCTATAAGAAAGGGATTGGCAGTAGTGGGAAATTGTGGGGAGGGGGACAGGCAGCAGAACTGGCAGTGGTGAGATTCTGCTGGGTGGGGCACACCTCATCAACAAGGGTACCTGCATAATGAACATTTGTATATCTAACCCTGCATTGTACCCACATGTTTAAAATAAAAAACCTAAAAAGGAAAAAAAAATAGAAGAATTGCAATGCTCCCAACTCAAAGAAAAGACAAATGTTTGAGGTGATGAACATCCCAATTACTCTTATTTGGTCAATATACATTATCTATGGGTATCAAAACATCACAAATGCCCTGAAAATTATAAACAAGCAAACCCAGTTGAAGACGCGGCCCCTCTGAGAAGTTTTTCTCCACTATTTGGTCTTCCATTATTCTGCTTCTCCTACCAAATTTTCGACTTATTGTCTGTCCTGTTCCTGTGGGCTTGCCATCGCCATGCGCCACCTCAGTCGCTTGTTGACTTGTGTGTCTGTCCCTTATTCCTACCCCCAGCCATCAGGGCAGCACCTGACTCATGGCAGGAGGTCAGAACAAATGTGACTGGGGGAACAAGTGTGGCGTAACAGGTGAATGTGAGTCGTCTCCCGCCGTAAAACAAGCTTGTTCATGACAGGGATTGAAACTTCCATTCCCGATGTTCTTTCTTACAGTGAAGAAAGCCACCACTGAAGATTCCCTGCACTGAAAATAAAGACATTTTAATCCTTGTTTTTGGAGAGAGGTGTTTGACCCAGCCCACCAAGTGGGCTGCCGACTTCGGGTTGCTTGAGTGTTCTTTCTCAGTTAATAATCTCTTTGCTAGTTGGTCATTCCAATTCTCTCCTCAAGAGCCTGTATTTACTCACCATTGTCTTCAGAATCAAGTATAATGTCCTCAGTTTGGCTTTTTAGGACCTCCTGGGTTGATCCCAAGGCAGCTTTCCAGAACGTCTTCCCCTCTGTTTTCTCATATCAGGCTCCCTGACATCCCCCAAACCACCATCGTCATCCTATGACCATGGCTTTGATCATGGTGTTCCCTGTCCATCAATATCTCCAAATGCCTAATGTTATAGGGAAATGCCTTCTCTCCGAGGACAAGAACTATGTATCGTCATCTCCACTTACCCTGCAGTGCTTAACCCAGAAGCTGCACACAGTAAGTTCTCAAAAGTGGCTTGTTAGCTGCTATGACTCCAATTCTTTATCCATCTGCCTGTTTTTACCTGGACCATTTTTTGCTGCATAAGGGAGAAGGGACCAAGAGAAGGCAGGGAAAGAAACATGGGCCTTTGTGCCAGTGTTTCTCAGGCTCAATCATTCATCCAGCATTTATTAAACACCTACAATGCGCCAGGCATAGTGCTGAGAACTCTCCATTTATCATCTCTCCTAATATTTACAACAAATGGGAAAACTTGGGCTCAAAGAGGTGGTGCAATTTTTCCAAGGTCACGTAGCTACTTATGTCTGATCACAGAAAAAAACCTATGGTCTTTCTATTACATGTCATTTCCCCAAGATTAAGACCCTGCCATCAGAGAGCTTAGAGACCTGGAGGGAACCTGAGTCTTATAGCAAATTTATGAATAGATTCATCCATCTATTCCACGATTACTATATCAGACTTCAGGAGTACAGACGAGGAAAGCCAGCAGGGGTCCGGCATTTTGGGCATTACATTATATGGGAGATATTCAATAAACAAATACCCAAAGAAACAAAACAGCCGGGCTCGGTGGCTCAGCCTGTAATCCCATGCCTTGGGAGGCCGAGGTGAGTGAATTGCCAGAGCCCGCGGGTTCGAGACCCACCTGGGCAACTCGGTGAGACCTCATTTCTACAATAAAAACAAAAAATTAGCCGAGCGTGGTAGCGTGCGCCTGTAGTTCCAGCTACTCGGAAGGCTGAGGCGGAAGGATTGCCGGAAACCAGCAGGTCGAGGCTGCGGTGGCCGGAAGCGGCCACTGCACTCCAGTCTGGGTGACAGAGTGAGACCCCAACTCAAAAAAAAAAAAAAAGAAATAAAATAATGACAGACTTTGATAACTACTATGATGAAGATAGAGTGATATGATTGAGGGCCCCTGGGGGAGACCATCATGAGATGCAGAGTTAGGACTTAAACTGAACCATGAAGGACGAGAATAAGACATTCACACCCAGTCAGGAAGACAGCGTTGCAGACGGAGGAAACAGCTTGTGCAAAGACCTTGAGGTATGCAAGAGATTGGGCTTGTTTACAAAACAGATATGCCAGTGGCTGAGCAGAACGCAAGATGGGGTGAGGGGACGGGAGGTTAGCGACCTGGAAACCGCCATGTGACTCCAGCTTGCCCTGCCCAAAGCAGTGTTCTACCTGATCCAAGCATAAGCAGGTGATGAATTTCAAGCATCCTGCAAGGTCACTGATCAGTACAGTTCTGCAGATGGGTTTTCTGATGTGTTCCATTATTCACCAGTGTAGACTTTAGAAAAGTACAATAGCACACATGCAGAAACTATGAAATGTCCCATCCTATAATCACTTTTTATTTATTTTATTTATTTACTTACTTATTTAGAGACAGGATCTCGCTCTGTCACCCAGGTTGGAGTGCTGTGGTACAATCATACCTCACTGCAGCCAAACTCCTGGACTCAAGTGATCCTCACATCTTAGCTTCCCCAGTGACTGGGACTCCTCGCCCAGCTAATTTTTGTATTTTTTTAAAGAGATGGGCGGATCTTGCTGTGCTGCCCAGGTTGCTCTCAAACTCCTGGCCTCAAGATATCCTCCCACCTCTGCCTCCCAAATTCCTGAGATTACAAACATGAGCCAGCACACCCAGCAAACGCATGAATATTTCTGCCATGACACGTGTGAATATCCATACTAAGTGGAATAAAGGAAGGGTCTTGGTAAGTCCATGAGAGCTCATGGTAGGTTCTGCATCCAAGTTAGTCTGTCAGCTCTGGTTTCACCCAAATGAGTTGTGAAATTTTACTTTTTGGAGTTTATTGGATTGAACTGGGGTCAGTCCCATCCCTCCTTGTCTCCTTCTCTCCCTGTCTTCTGGAAATGCTCCCTGTGTAGCTACTTGGGTCCTTACCTGCCTTGTTTATCTCTTGCATTCCTCAAAGCCCAGTCTCTGAGAAACAGCCTTTGAATGTCCCTTGCTCTGTGTCCCCAGAGGGAGTCAGTCGTCCCACCTCTCCACCTCCGTTGTACATTGCACATCCCCACCACCCTTGTCAGGGTGTGTCACAAGCCTATGTCCACACGCCTCTCTGCTCTCACTAGCTCTGAGGCTGGCCAGTATCTCTCATGTATCCCAGTATTCTCAAGATCCATCTCAGCGTTTCATTCCAAACATCACCCATGACGTGTTTGCCAGATTGAAATCACAGCCTTCCAGCCAGGTCTCCTTTCCCATGGCATGAATCTTCTTCCCAAGCTCCCCAGATCTTCCCTATGGTGTTGTCTGGGTGGGACAAATGCTACAATCTGCTTAAAAACTCAATAAATGCTTACTTCTCACTCAACTTCCAGCCCTTGGTTGCCACTCTGTGGATCCACCATCTTCAGGGACCTGGACTTCTCCACTGGATGCTCTGAATCTGACTGGCAGGCAAAGGCTGAGTAGGAACATGGGATGTCCTGGCAGGGATGGGGCAGGTCTGGAAGTGACACCCGCCACTTTGGCCCACTTGCTACTGGCTGGAACTCAGTCTCACCACCACACCTAAAGGCAGTGGGGAAATTTCATCAAGGCGTACACTCAGAAAGAAGGAGAAGAGATTTGGTGAGCATCTGGATAGTCTTGGCCACACTTCCCACCAAGGCGACTTGTTTTGCAAGGGGAACAACAGCTTGTTTTCTGTTGAAAGACTCCAGCCGCTGTTCAAACATCTTATAAACAGCCATCTCTCAAATGCCAAATCCTAGTGCAGTAAACACCCAAGTCACTTGGAACTTGGAGCAACAAGTTGCAAGAGTGTTGTATGTTCGGAAGCCCTACAGACACCTCTTAGGACGCCCTCTCATCCTTTGTGAACTACTGCCTTACAATTTTCCCTCCGTCATAAATCTTTCTGCATGTTCTGTTTCCTGCCCAAGCCCTTTGGATAACTGGGTTCACTCTGGTTAGACTGGAAGGCAGGGCAACAAACATACGTGAACCGCATTTTGCATTCAAAGGAACGATGGATGGGCAAAGAGGAATTAACATGTGAAACCCCAGAAAGTAAATCATGACCCACGAGCAGGTAAAACAGAGTCCATGTGCCTTACTCACATACAGATTGTTTTTAGTTGTCAAATGAGGAACTCTGAAAAACCTGGGTGGGGCTTTCGACATGATTGGCCTAGCTGAAACAGAAAAGGAAGTGAAAGTCAAAGGAAGGAATGGAACTTTGACTTGGGGTGAAAATTTTGTGTTATCACAAATGCTCTGAGTTGTGTTTTTTTTTTTTTCCAAGCTCATTAGATCTGTATTTCAAACTGAGAATTTCAGGCAGTTTAACTGAGTGGGTGGCTGTGCAAATGGACTCCTCAGGTCTCCTGACGTGGGAAGGAGTTGGCTAATGCCCCAGCTGCTGTCTCTGCTGTGTTCGCGCCAAGGCCACACCTCTGTGGGTGGCTCCCAGCCAATGACCAAGCACAGCAAAGAGGCTAGCCCACGCCCATCTCTGACGGGCACAGAACTGCTATGATGGGCAATTTTGGCTCGAGATCTCCCACTGACCGAGCCAAATGCTAGAACTTGGAGCTGCACTGTAGTCCGAGATTATTTATACCCGATCTCCGTCCTTCCTCTTCTCCTGTCACAGGTGTGGAACGTGCATCAAGCCTCAAGCTTCTCCTTCTCTTCTCCTACTTCCTCTGTCTTTTCTTTAAAGGTGTTTCCTCCAATAAATCTCTTGCGCAATTAATCTTGTCTTCATGTATGCTTCTCAGAAGAGCAAACCCCCACACTAATTCATTCAGACTGTCAGGGGGCCAAGGCGGAGAGTCTTTCTAATACCTTTTACATCTAGTTTCAATTTTATCCAGAATGTTGGAAATAATTGATCTTAGAAGAATAATCATTCCCATACTCCTTGCCCAAGGTATTTCTGGCTGCTGGAAACATTGTCCTCAGATATCACAGTGAGGAACCTCAGGAATTGCTATAACCAAACCTTTTCATCTTTGACTCTGAAATAGCCAGCTGAATGGCACGGGTGCGTGTATGCTCACTTTTTTATTATTTTATTTTATTTTAGAGAAAGCAGGATTTATTGGGAGGACACAAAATCTCCCACAGTGGGAGGGGACCCGAAGGGGTTGCCTATGTGTGCTCACTTTAGAAGTCAGGGCCCTGAGCCCCAGAACAGCGAGGTGACTTGCCCCAAGTACCAGGGAGTCAGTGAACAGGCGCCATGAGCTGGCATCACACACTCATGGTCTTGTGGACATTCCACGCTGTCCAGTCATGCAACTCCATGTTTCCCACCAGCTGCAGGGCAGAATCGACTCAGGAAACCTAAGGTGGCCATTTTGGGAGACAGTGTCAGTTCATTTGCATGAAGAAACTCCTTTCAGAAAAATAAAAGATCGATATCCATTTCTTTGGTGTTTTTAAGCCTCCCTTAATTGGCTAGTCAAAGTCATTTTCCTCAGTGTAAGGCCTCATGGGGTGCTCAGGATAATCCCACGTCATGAAGTCAGAAGGCTCCTGACCACTGCTGGCTGACTGTTGTCGGATGAGCTGACCCTGGGCTCTTCCACGCAACAGAATCTCCTTTTCAAAGATGGCAACTATAGCTAGCTTTCTAAAAAATGTCTGCTTCAGCTTTATCATTTCAGAATATGTTTTACAGTGTCTGTCCAGTAGGTTAGGTAATAAGGACCATAGCAGTTATGCTTTGTAAACAACTGATGATTTGAGACAGAATCATCTAAAGTTGATAAAGATTTGAAGCCAAGAGGCTTAGACTTGAAAACTCGCATACACGTGTATGTTTTACCATGGTACCTCAATATACAACTACCTTTATTAAGTCAAAGGCTTATATATGGATTATTCTAGTATATGAAAGTATTTAACTGTGTGTATTAAAATTTCATAATGGCCAACATTTTTTAAAGGGTTCATTGCAGTGAAAAACTGAAGAATATAACAATTTGTCAAAAGCAATCCCAGATAGCACCCTTATTACATGCCAGACAATCCCTTATATTGCACCCTTACTACATGCCAGACAATATGCCAGAACCACCTTCTATTAGTGCCCATTTTGTGGATGAGAAAACTGAGGCAACATTGAGCTACTTGCCCAATCTGTCACACTACTAAGTGACAGAGATCAGAGTCAACCAAGAACAGACAACCACTCTGCCATTCTGTCTACATTCTATGGGTATTCTATGGGTTATGAGCACACCAGTCTTGGCATAACAATGGGGTAAACACGACTAAAATCATGACATCATGAATAATCCAGAATAACCACTTATGTGGAGAAATCGTTTCCAGTCCCCCATCCAAACCAGATTAACAAAGTGATACCTAGAAAGATGTTTAGATCTTTGAAGCTAGTAGATAAGTAGAGGAAGGTTATAATTATCTTACTAAAGGCTTAATACGTGCTCCCAAGGTGCTTGGTGCATTTCTAACCATTCCTCTTGAAAAGTTTCTGCAGATCCCTGTTATTTTGGTGACATTATAACAGGGGAGCTTGAAAAGCCATAGGAAACTGCCCAAAGAGAGAATTAAAGGGAAAATGCTTAACTTGACTTCCAATCTTGCTTGAAAAGTTTTGGCCATGTCTGTGAACAAGCTCTTACATGCACCAACAGCCTCACTCACACTGGCCTCTCCTTGCTGACACTGACCAACTCCATCAAGGGCTGAGCCTGGACAATGATAGGCCGTATTCCTCTCTTACCACATTGCCAAATTTGGGAAGAGTCGTCTTCAGACAGGAAGAACCATTTCATGACTGCCTACCCTAGACTTGGAAAAGAAGAAATCAGTGACTAGATGGAAAAAGGCTAGAGGAAGAACCTTCTACTTATGACTTATTTTTCCATTTCTTCATCCAGTCCCAACAAATATCTATTGAGCACCTATTTGAGGCTAGGAGCTGGTGAACGAGGTCTGTTCATCAAGGTTTAGGAGGTACCTTTCTCGTCATACCCAGCCCACCCCATGGCCATGCCACCTTTTCTTCTGTTTTAGCCCCAGTGAGCAAGTCATGGTTCTTCTTAGTCAAAGGTGGTAACCCACTCCCTTTGCCAGTCATGAGTTTAGGGCTGGACTGTGACACACATCTGGCCAATGGTATGTAAGGGAAAGTTTGCCACTGGCCTTCTTGGAAGACTGACTTCTCCCCAAAAGAAAGAAAAGCATAGGAGAAGGAGGCTCTTTCATCGCCTTCCCACTCCTTCCTTGCCCGAGACGATGTCCTGAGAGGAAATGATGCTTGGAATTGTGTAGCAACCATGAGGAGAAACACGGCTGAAATTCATAGGATGGAAGAGTAGACAGACACGCAGGAGGTGGATCCTCGATGACATCAAAAGGTGACAACCATCAGAGTCCAGCAAACACATGATCTGCTCAGACAGGCTTGACCCTTGTTGGGATTTGAGAAGTGTCCAGTTGTATTAATAATCACAATAAACAAAGATGAACAACCATGGTGTCTGTGCATTCTGGGTCCATTTTGGACCAGGAGTGGGCAAGGTGCTTTTCAGGACCTTTTCTCTTTGGCGCAATGAGTGGATACCCAGAAGAGAGAAGCTAAGCAGCCACCTCATCGTTGCCCAAACCAGATGCAATTTTTATATCCTCATCAGCCTTTCCTCTTTTGTTACCAGCACCCTGATTTTCTTATGGAGAGACACAACTGCCCCATGGCATGTGGTCTGGGTGAGCCATCAACTGTGGTGTCTCATGCCCCTACACCAGAGACATAGAAAGGACTAAGAAACTACGAATGTCCTCTCTCTCCACAGCACAATGCACATGTGTCTTGTTCTTTTTAACCTAGTATGTATGTGTGTGTGTATATTCATACACATACATATATTACACACATATATACACATGCAAATATACATGTTAAGCTTGTTCTTCTTCCAAGACTCCACTAAATAAAATTAAAAAACCTAGACTATCTATTTAATATCTTTTCTAGGAAATCATTCATTCAAAACAGCTATTCCATGCTACTAAATTTCTACTTGGGAGACTAGCAAATTCCACGCTCCAAAATTCCAAGTGTTCTTGCCCCAGACCAGCTCTGGAGGCGTAGGGAGCAGGTGCACAATTATCAGAAAACAAGGAGTAGAAGAAAAATCTGTGGGAAGGAGGGCTCTCAGCACTGACACTTGTGAGATAAATATTATAAACAAACACAAACTCTGAGAACACAGGTTTCCCGGCAAGCACTCTGTCACTGCCAGGAAAATATTGCTCATCTTCGACACTGGAAAGAAATGAAGAGATGAGTTTTGCCTTGGAAGTTCGAGAATAGGCTGGTTACGTGGCTTAGCACCTTTTAGATGCACATGGCTCAGACCATAGAGTACAGGGGTCAGAAAACTACATCCCAGGGGCCACATCCAACCTGCCACTGTTTTTGTAAATAAAGTTTTATTGAAACACAGCTGTACCTATTTGTTGATGTCCATGACTGTTTTCACACTACAGTGGCAGCACTGAGTTTCTGCAACAGAATTCCCTAGCCCACAAAGTCTAAAATATCTCCCATCTGGTCCTTTACAGGAAATGAGTGTATGGCCACTGTCTAGTAGAGTCATATCAGAAATTATCATCAGTTATTGAACATCTACATTCATCTAGACTTCAGTCTCAGGACTTGTGAAGTAGGT
The DNA here is from genome assembly GCA_963574415.1 of Tarsius wallacei. NCBI lineage: Eukaryota > Metazoa > Chordata > Mammalia > Primates > Tarsiidae > Tarsius > Tarsius wallacei. The sequence goes on along the minus strand of CAUYQG010030511.1, from coordinate 24,865 downwards.
ACCTGACTCCATGTTTCCAAAAAGAAGGGAAAGTAAAGCTTAGAAAATCTCTAATAACCCACTGAAGGCAAAAGATGGAGCAAGGATTCAAACTCAGCCTTATTTAATGAATATTGTTCAATGCCTTACTATGTGTTGGGCGTGGGCTAAGTACAGAGATATGTGCTGAACAGTACTCAAATCTCTTCAGTAAAAGGGGCAGGCGCTTTTTGGCTCTGACACACCCTTCTCCATCTGCATGTACCACCTGGGTGATTTCTGTTCCCTTCTAGATATCTCTAGAAGGGTACTTTCATTTTCCACTGACAGCAGAGATGTGGAGGGTGGGGGAGGACTGACAAGATCCAAGACCCCTTAGAAGAAACGACTTCATTTCTTCTAAGTCTCACAATGACCCTCATTCCACAGCTTCTCCCAAGACCATTCCCCATTTCTACCCCCCAAATCCTTTGAGACAACGCTGTCACCAAGCTTTTCTCTAAGAACAATGCTAATAATAACGCATTCCATAATTTAAATTTCCAAAAGGATCTTAGAGAAATGACTTCATTCTCCTGCACCAACGTCTTTGGTCCCTTTCAGAGAGGCAGCATCACACAGTGGTTAAGAATGAACATTCTGGCACCAGAATGCCTGTGGTAGAAACCTGTTTGCCCGCTATGTGACCTTGAACAAGTCACTTAACTTCTTAGTGCCTCCATTTTCCTGTGTTTAATATGGAGATTGTAACAGGAATTGTATTGTAGGATCATTATGAGAAGTATCTGCGTAAATACATAAGCACTGACAGTAGTGCCTGGAATATAGTTAAGTGCTCAAAAAATGTCCACTCTTCATTTTATTTTATAGACCAGCCCAAGTATCTTGGTCAAGGCATGTGGGTAGAGGCAGTGTGAGAAAGTCCAAATTCCAACCTCCTCTCCTAAATGCTAGTGATGTCCTGGGGCCCAGCGCATGTCCCTACCTATTAGTCCACCACTGCCCTTGTGTAAACTCTGTTGTTCTGCTATGGGGTGCAGTATTCTCATATGGCAGAAAATGAGCTAGAGCTGGAGATGGGAACAGAGCATGGCACAGCAGTGCCCAAAGGAGGAGAGAAGAGAAGGAAAAGGAGAAGAGGGCATGAAGACTGAGCACCCTTCTGAGCTGTGTCAGGACTTCACAGAGGGGTAGGAACACCCTGGCTAGGGAGATCACTCAGTGCCCTTTCAAAGAGATATTCTTTAATTATTTGGTCATCCATTATGTGTGGGCAAAACTGAGAAGGTGTCTCACTGGTAGTGGTCTCAGCCTCTCCTTTGTCCTCTGAACAATTCAGCTCTGACCCAAACTTGCATGCCTTCCTTTCATTAACCTGATCCACTTTCCCTAGAAGGTAACTCAGCGGGTAACTTGTTCTACCTCCAGTGGCTTATCAAACATTTCTGCCAAACAGCATCCTCCATACAAGGAATATTCATAAATAAACTGTGTTCTATGTCATGAACTCTCCAGTGGTGTCTCGGTGCCTATCGTAGAGTCAATCCTTTGGCAGTTTCCTGGCTGGCCCATCCCTTAATCTGACTCTGAGTAGGTACAACCCATTTTGAAGGCTGAGTAACGAGCATAATCACTAAGAAATGCCTGGAGAGTGGAGCAGAGCCAGACTTACACAGCAGCATGAACAGAAAGATGGCTTAAACTTAGAGAAAGCCAGATTCCTTCCCTCCAAAACCTTCCTTTATATGCTATGCCACGGGGCCTCTTTATCAAGATACTCATTGTTTTAGGGGGAAGCATCATTTAAGACATCGACTGATAAAGGACTAAAGCTCAAAACATTAGAGCCCAAAATTGGATTTAAATCCTGATTCCCAAATCCATTGCTATATTTACCTGATTAAAAGAGTGGGAATAATTATACTCACTCTACAGATATCATCGCGACCTTGAATGAAATGATGTTTGTAAAGTGTCACACGGTGCCTGGTGTATTGCAATTGATCAATAAAAATTAGCATCATTTAAGTAGATAAAAGAGGCAAGAGGAGCCAGCCAACTTTGTTTTGCCACCAATCTGCTCAACAATCAGTGAGAAAGGAAGAGTCAGCTTAGAGCCATTGCTAATGCCCCTTTTTGTCCTCCCCACGCCACCTCCCAGTAGCTGGCATCCAGATGAAATGAGCCCCTGACACCCTGGACACTGAACACAGTGTTGGGTGACCCAGTGTTGTGGGTGAGCAATACCCATGACCCCTCTGTGAACAAAGTATTGAAAGGCTTCTTTCTTAAGACCAAGGAGCTCTCAGAGTGAGGGTTTGAGGAGACAGAGGTACTGGAAGAGGAGGTAAAGATGAGAAGTGACATTGGACAAACAATGGGAGATCTTGGTGACAGCAGACATCTAAGTCATCATCCTCGCTTACAGAGGCTTCCCTTATGTCCATGGCTGTCTTGCCATGAGAATCAGCCCTTGGATAAGATGTAACAACCACAGATTGCATATTTCTTGAGCACTTATTGGAAGGCACGCAATCTGCAGTGAGTTTTACAAGCATTATCTCCTTTCAAACTTCCTTCAAGCCAGGCTGGTAGCTGACACCTATAATCCAGCACTTTGGGAGGCCGAGGTGAGAGGATCGCCTGAGCCCTCAGGTTTGAGACCAGCCTGGGCAACTTGATGAGACCTCATCTCTATAATAAATCAAAAAATTAGGTGGGCATGGTGGCACATGCCTGAGCTACTTGAAAGATTGAGTCGGAAGGATCACCGGAGTCCAGCAGATGGAGGCTATGGTGGTCGTGATTTTACTCTCCAGCCTGGGCGACAGAGTGAGACTCCAACTCAAAAAAAAAAACAAAAAAAAACTTCCTTCAAATTTGTGGAGTTGGAACTCTGATAATCTTCATCTTGTAGAGGAATGACCAGTCTCAGAGAAGTTGAGTAAACTGCAGGGGGATACTGGCAAAACTAAGAATCAAACTCAAGGTCACCTGTGCCACATTTTTTGGCTTTTGATATGCTAGAGCACTTACAAATGGTGACAGTGACCATTAAGATGAGGAGACAGCCATGGATTCTAGAGTGTTCCTTGAAGACAGCTCTGTCTCCCTCCTGCCTCTCTGAATCTCTCCCTTCAGCTTCCCACCTCCCTCCTGGGCCCATGAAACTACTGATCTTTTTATTCTTTTTCTAATTCTGGGTCATCTTGTCAGGAGAAGGTGTGATGATTATTGAGGAGAGTTTCTCACGGTTGAGAGTATTTCTGAACCTCCAAGTTTCACCTTTCTTTAGAGGGAAATGAAGCCTTAATATACTCTCTAGAGAGGCAGAGAGGTGAGTGTGAGTCATTTTTTGTCACTGACTGTATTACCCTGGCCAAGTCACTTGACCTTTGAGTCTTAGTAGATAATTGATGCCTATCTCCAATCACATTATATTCTCAGAAGTTGGTGTGATGTCACCTCTCCCTACCTTCTCCTCCCATCACGTCCTCTTTTTAAAGAGATTCTTCTTCCATTCTGTTCCCTCAGATATGGTCCACATGCCCAAAACAATGGCACCTATTGGAAAAACGTCTTCCAGAGGTTCTGAGCACCTCTGGAGCCCGATGGTATAGTCCAGAGGTTCTCAAACTTGAGTGTGCATCAGAACCCACTGGAAAGCTGCTAAAGCCCAGATTGTAGGGCTTTACCCCAGGTTTGAGGTGGGGCCAAGAATTTGCATCTCTAACTAGTTGCCAGTTGATACCAAGACTGCAGAACCATTTTGAGAATCTTTAGAGTAGTCTGTCATGTTTAGCAAGCGACTGAATGGCCAAGATGTGTCCATCAAACAGCCTCAAGTCAGTGTTCAGTTCTTCTACTTTCCAGTGGAGCCAACTCAGGCAAGTCCATCTCTCTGAGCCTCAGTCTCCTCGCTGTGAAATGGAGATGGTAAGGACGCATACCTCATAAAATTATCCCAAGGAACGTGAGAGGCCATTTTTTGGTCACTGAATACAACCTTGGCCAAGTTGTTCTACCTGACCATCACCATTCTCCCTGGGACTTAGCAAGTGCTCACTGTGAGTTGTTAAATTTTCAGGGGGTTCAAAAGTCCCTGGGATCATCTATCCTGCATCCCCTCACTAGGCTGCAAAGCCCAACCCCCAGCAAGAACAAATTTTGTCATTATCAAATGCATCTCTTTCTCAGGAGTTTCCCAGAGAAGAAGGCAAGCTTCAGAGCCAATCAATAATTAGATCATGCCGATGAGTCAAACAGGCCCAGTCTCTAGGCTGGTGGTTGGGCAAAGATGAGGCTATTTAGAATTTTGTTACAAGTAAAGAGCTTAAGACGTGGCATCATCAACTCAAAATTTGGATCCAGACTCTGCCAATTCCTGGATGCATAAGTTCAGTGTATTCCCCAGAGTTCAGTTTCCTCATCTGTTCAGCGGCAACAATAACATTCACCTCAAACTAAATGATCTGTCAGCCTGTTTTGTGAGCTGTGGTCCTTCTAGTTGTGAGAAACCCAGCAGCTACCTAAATATTTATGTCCTTCGCTGATCCAGGCTATTAAGTGCTGCTACCGATAACCTGAGTTCAGTCAGTGCTCCCTGTGCCTTGGCCATGCCACCACCTGGATTCTTTTACACAATGAACCTTCATTTCTGAGAAAGGCCAGGTCACTCCTCTTGATCAAATTTCCTGGCCTCAGCCTACCTGTGTTTCCAGTGAACAGCGTTGGCCTGTGTACCCAACCTCAGGCCATGCCAAAAAGCCTTCCCGAAGACTGGGCAGAGCCCCAGTCGGCTACAAGAGACAAAGTCCATGACAGTGTGCCCATCTGCCTTCCTCTTCTCCCTCCTCCAGGAAGTCAGTTTCATTAGTCACTGGTCATGCTTGAAAGACCTCCAAAAATCCCACAGGAAAGCACCATGAATTGTTTTTATCAGTTTGTTCCATTTCTCCTGTTTGCAGAATAACCCTTGTAAATAGTTTTGTGCAAACAAAAGCCTTTTAATTCTATTGAGTTCTTGCCTGGGACACTGGAGGTTCACTCTTAAGGTCCAAGGTAGGTTGAAAAAGTGTTTTGGATTCAACCTTCCTTACATGCGGACCCATAATAGGAAATGAATGAAGACCATGTCTTTATTCATTTAACAAATGTTGATTTGGTGCTCACTGGGCAGGGACAGTTCTTGGATGTTGAGGATATAACAGAGAACAAAACACAGCTGTCTGTCCTCATATAATAATACCTAACCAGGAGACCTTCTAAATGAAACTACAGAGTATTTGTCTGATGAGCACTGTTTCTGTCTCTCTCAGTAGTTTAAGATGTATTGGTCAATGTATGAGTGCAGGAAGCACAAAACTTTTCGGGTTTTTTTTTTAAGTTGGAGTCTCACTCTGTCACCCAGGCTGGAGTGCAGTGGTATGCTCACAGTCACCCAGTGTTGATCCGCTGGGATCTAGCGATCCTTCCACCTCAGCTTTCCAAGTAGCCAGAACTGCAGATGTACACTACCACGCCCAGCTAATTTTTGACTTACTGTAGTGATGAGGTCTCGCCAAGTTGCCCGGGCTGTTCTTGAACCCATGAGCTTAGGCAATGCACTCACCTTGGCCTCCCAAAGTGCTGGGATTACAGGCTGAGCCACCGAGCCCGGCCAGACAAGACTTTAATAAGACACCTGCCTTTTGCTTTCATTTTTTACTGCGTCAGAAGAAATTACAACTCTTTTCACAGATCAGGAAATAAGTAAAGTAAAACGTGTTATCTAATTCTGTTAAATTGGCCACACTAAATAGCTATTTGTGTATTTACTCACTTGTTCAATCAACAACTGCTTTAGGGCACTTCCTATGTGCCAGGTACTAAAAATACAGCAGTGCTGAGACAGGCTCCCTGCCCTCCACGACTTCTCAATCTATTAGGGACAGATAATTACCATTCAGAATGAATTACAGGAATGTGAAAATAACTTACAGGAAAACAAGAAGTATAAAACCTATGTGTACCTAACAATATGGCTCTCATGTACAGGCATAATCCCAACTATTTTACGCATATCTGTGTACATCTCCCAACAAACCTACCAAGGAGTATGATATTCTGAACACCACTTTGCAGAAGGAAAAGTCACATAGGTCACACAGTATATAAGTGCTGTATTCAAAGAGGGAAACTGTGTGGATTTTAACGACTGTAGGTTGCTTCTAGAAGTAAAATCTCTGAGCATTTTCTTCAAGGTTTGTTGACAGCTTAATTTTGCTGTCAGCCTAGATTATCTTGACCCTAAAACATAAAACTTCTCATCCAATAGGACTTATTTCAAGTATGGAAAGGCCCAGGAAGGGTTTTTCCAGGACTGGGTACCCGGAAGGGTTATTGACCGCATTGGGTGTTACCCCAAGAAACTACATCGTAGAAAGCAAAGGTAACAGGATGGAAGGACAGAAGAGCTGGCCTCCTGTCCAGGCTCCGTCTCTCTCAGTCATGTGACCTCCAGTGTGTTGCCGAACTTCAGGTACCCCCTTTAAGTCAATGGCTATTGTAATAGACCTCAGGCCGTATTTTAAGGGAGTTAGATATTATGTGTTGTTTAACCTACTACATGGAATCTACCTTTTTCATTATCATTAGCAAGACGATCATTGTCCTTGCCATCATTCCCATGGAGACTTTGGCGCACAAATGCATCAAGATGCATTTGTTGCATGTAAATTAGTCTAGGCCATCAGAATCTGGAGACCAACGTTACCTGGTCCAGTCATAAACAAAAGCCCTAGAGAAAAGAGAACTCAGTAGAGTTAAGGCCCAAAAGGGGAACCATCATCACATCAGCAGAGCTGACTTGGTATGAACCCTGTACCCCAGAGAGATACTTGACAAAAACCCACAGAACCTTGCCAGCGTGGCATGTCCACCCTGTCCCACTGACCCTCTGCCCAATCCCCTCACCCGATGCTTTCCAATGATCCCTTGTGGGGCACCATGTCACCGCTGTCGGCCAAGGTCATGATACATTTGTTATCAGTATCATTCCAGTCCTGAAGGCTTCTACCCACAACGCTGGATTTCCAGGTTCTCTTACCTGTCTACCCTTTTCACACCATCCCTGCAGGTTTTTCTTTTCTGCTCTGCTGCCCAGGTCACTGGTTCTTTTTGCTCACTTCTGAGCATATCACAGATTGGCGCCCTTCACAGCCCTAGTGACTATTAATTTTTTGTTTTGTTTGACTTCTAGCCAGCAGCCAGCAACTTCCTGGGTTTTCCCCCTGGCTGCCTAAATAAATAAACTAAATGTTAATTTGTTGCTCACTGATTAAGTGCAGAGAAGGTGTGATTGGAAATACTGATGATTTTCTAGGTGTCTACACTAGCACAGTAAAAGTTCTGGGTTTCGTTTAGCAGGGGTGGGGCAGGGGATATTCTTTCTTTTACATCCTTTATCTTATTTGAGTCTCCCAATATCCTGGTAAAGTTTCAAGGACAGGAATTATTATCTGTATTCCACTGATGAGGAAACCATGCTCAGAGATATTAAATAACTTGCCTAAGACCACACAGCTCAAAAGAAGGTAACTGTGGCGAGACTCAGTCAACCTGACTGACAGCTCTTCTGTGGACTAATAATAATTCTTTATATGATGTATTTTCATAAGTATTTTCTGGGTTTTCCAGAACATGTTCACAGTTGTGTAAAATACACTCTAAAAAAATTCTGTGGTCATATGTCTGTCGGCTGGGTGCAGTGGCTCACACCTGAAATCCCAGCCCTTTGGGAGGTCAAGGCAAGAGAATCACTTGAGACCAGGAGTTTGAGATAAGCTTGGGAAACCAGCAAGATCCTGTTTCTACTAAAAACTTAAAAAGTTAGCCAGGCGTGCTGATGTATGCCCGTAGTCCTAGCACTCAGAAGACTGAGGCAGGAGGATCACTTGAGCTCAGGAGTTGAAGGTTGCAGTGAGCTATGATCATACCACTGCACTCCAGCCTGGGCGACAGTCTCAAAAAAAAAAATTCTGCAATGTGCTGTACTGTACCCCTTTCTTCGAGAGTCACTATGTTGGTTAGCATATGAACACCTCTGAGAAGTCCTGCAGAGCAAGACTTAGGAATGTTGTGGATACAGCATTGTGCAAATTCACTTGAGCATGATGAGACAAGAATAAAATTGGGGAACCCACGTCCCAACAATATAGGCAGGAGATGGAAGGTGGCTGGGCAAAGGTAGCAGAGATGGTAAGAAGGAGGTCGATTCTGATCATATTTCAAATACAGAGCTCACCAGATTTGCAGGCAGACAGGATGTAGGAGGTAAGGAAACCAAAGGGGACAAGAATGACTCAAGTCTCAGACCTGAGCAACAAATGAGTCCCATTGCCACTTCCTCCGGGAAGCTCTCTCAACGCTAACAACCCAACTCGCACCGTCATAACTTCTTACAGCATCAAATCTCTTGCCTTCAGAGACCACACCGTTTTAGTTTTATCTCTGTTGATGAGACAATGACAGTTTTTCATTTTTCGCTGACTAGACTATCTTCAATGCCTAGCACATTGTGGACACTCAATGAGTGTCGGTGGACAGAGACTCACATGAAGTAAGCTTAAATGATAGCTACCGTGTTACTAACCAGTCTAAGATGCAGGTAACGTAAATGTTACCAGTCACTTTAGTATGCAGTGGGGGACTGGTAAGCAGTGGAGGAGGAGTGACTGCCAGCAGAAAGAAGAAGACGGTCAGAAGGCCAGTTCTCATTTGAGCCCTGTCTCTGCATTTCTGAGTTGCCCTTGAGGAAATTCCTTCCCCTGAGTTTGGCTCTTCACACTCCATTGAGGGGGGAATAAGACAGTGTGATTCCCATCAGCCCTGCCCCTTGCCGCCCACAAATCCCAGTGGAAGGACAGTGACCTGTGACCTCAGGGATGTCATGCAGCATTCTCCAGCGTAAGACCTGGCTGATCCAACATCCCATCCTCGAGTATAATTTAAGTCCTCTAGATACACAGAAGAGAGACTCGCCATGGTGGCTGGAGTCACCAAGAAGACTTCCTAGAGATTTTCTTTCTTCCTCCTTCCAAGAGTTTCCAGATGAATATGGTGGTGTTTGGTACACACACACAAAGTATTTTAAGGTTTTTATTATTCTAGTTCAAATAACAAGGCTGCAGAAAGAGCTTGCCCCATTCCTAGCCCCAAAGAAGGACCACTGCGTGAAAATCACTTGTTCCTCTGGGACTCCCCATCCTCTGAGGTTTCTTTGTCCCTCTGAAAGAGTCCTTCTTTTCCCTTCTGGTTAGGAGTGCACAAAAATACAGTTCCCCTCTGGACCTTCTTCGAACCATTCTTCCTAATGGCCAGTCCTGGGTTCTTGGACCTGGCCCGTTTGCATGGACAGTGGCCTCATTACAGTGCATGGAGAGGCCCCCAGGTCTCATTGGCTCACTCAGTGAGGAAGGGTTCCTGGGTAAATGATTTTTGGTTTCAGTTCATTTATTTTTGTTTTCCACCTGGCTGTGCAAAGCAAATATCTACACTGACAGTTTCTCTCTCTGGGGACCATCTACTCTATCACTGGCTGCCCTGGTGCAAATGTCATCTGTGTTTCCTAATGTTAGGGCCCTGCTAGCCTCTTTTTTCCCCCAGAAGAGGTCACTCCCTGATTAAGAATAACAGTAGCTTTCTTCCAGTCCCCAGTCCTTCACCACCATCTCATTCTCCACAGCTCATACCCAAACCCAGAAAGTCACCCAGTCTCCACTCATGTTCTTACCATTCATGTTATTATCTGCTTTGTGAAAAATGTTCCAGGCACCATCTACTTATCCCTACACCTCAGTCTTGTTTAGCAAAGATTCCAGAATGACCCTCATTTTATTTCCTCCACAAAATGACCCTCTGCTTCTACCTAGACTAGTTTATAGGAGAGAAGGTGGCAAAGAGAAGAAATGGCTTGCACCAGGATTATCCACAGTGATGGTGGGATGAGAACTTGTGTCTCCTGATAACAAGTTCAATTGTTGACAGAAAAGGTGTCAGAGTTTCACTAGCTGAGTCACCCTTCCAAAGTAGGAGGAAAGATGGGAACACGGTGACAATTCAAGGTGAGAAGGGTCATCCTAAGAAAACAGACTGAGGCAGGGTGGGGGGGCTTGAAGACCTATGGCTTAGCTCAAGGACAGCTCAACATGCTTCCTGGTTCTGGGATTCCCTAAAAACAAACAGAAGACACCAGCAAGCCCTACGGCCAGTCATGGGGAAGGGACCAATGATTCAGCCAATGCACTCCATGGTTCTTTTTTGTGCCAAAGACATGCAGCATGTCACTGTGAGTTCCTGGTTTCAAGTAACATGTGGAGAAAAATTAGGGAAGGGGGTTAGTGAATTGCTGGAAGCTTATCAGAAGCAACAGGAGACTCAGAAAACTAGAACCATGGCAGTCTAGATAGTCAAGGAGGAGGAAGCACAACAATGACCTTGAAGGAAGAATGCAGTCGAATCCCACCACCACAGCTGCCTTTGCTGTGGATAAATTCCAAGTGACCATAAGCTTTAGCTTTGGGACATACACTCAGGCTTCAAAATCCCAGACGCAAGCATCATACAGTCAGAACTCAAAATCCCAATGGCAAATGGAAGGATTTAACGGGCCAAGCCCCAGACATTTGCTGAACTCTGTCAGCTTCGGGATGAAGAGAGAGATGACAGAGGGTCTCGGGCATCTGCCGTGAGTGGAGGCCACTATTCTCCAACAAGACCACGATGAGAAGCCTCTGTGACAACAAGGAAGAAGACTGGGTGCTGGACAGCTCCCAAAATAAAAGCTGTGAGAGCTCACCACATGGCGGGTTGGCATGCAGCCCTGTAAGTCAGGTGGTTTTTCCGAAGAATCCTGCAAGATGTAGAACACACTAGCATCCACCGTCAATAATACAGCACGTTCCTTAGATACAAACAGGTTCCATTCTGAGAGCCCCTCCATAAGTCCAATTCATTCATAAGTCCAGCAAGGTCAGTCTAGGTACCCAACTCACACAATCAGCTATATCCTACTATACCAGCTATATCATTGCTTTGATACTTGCTTCTGGACATCCTGGACTTGAAATAAAGATATTACACTACTGTATTCTATACTGTGCTATACAGTAAAGTACCCCAAAGCATAACCACCCGTAGAGGATGCCCACATGTGACCATGGGCACCAGAAAAGTGAACTAACATGTGATTGGACATGCAAATGCACATCAAGTTGGAAAGTTCACAACTTGAAAGTTCACCACTGTTGGTAAGGGTTCGAACCAAGCTTCCTGAGTGATAGCTAACACCAACACAGAGGGGAGCCATTCTTCTAATCACCCCTAAATTCAAAAACTCATAATTCCCCCAGTGATGCTAACACTACTTATATGTGTTTCTTGCAGGGCAAAGATCTAGTCAGGGAAAGACAATGAAAAGCAGATTTTTGAAATCAGGAAGTTCGCAGGGCAAAGATCTAGTCAGGGAAAGACAATGAAAAGCAGATTTTTAGAAAGTAAAAAAATAAAATCAAAATTTGTATGTAGGGGATCTATTGTAGCTATAACTTATAAGCACCTACTATGAATTAAGCAAGGTGGTAAGTGCCAAATCCATGTATTACCATAGGTTATTCTCACAACAGTCCTGCAAGCCATTTCATTAACTCTACTTCGCAGACGAGGGACTTGAGGCTCAGAGAGGCAAGGTAACCTTTCTAGGGGCACACAACTTGCAGGCAGAATTAGCGCTCAGATCCGGTCATCTATGCAAAGCTGATACTCTGCTCTCCAAGTTAGACTAGGCAGCCCTGTATTCTCATAGCAAGGACAGAGGAGGAATGAAGTCCCATGGCAGGCAAGTTGAAGGGGACACTGTTGGTAAGGGTTTGAACCAAGCTGGTGTCCGAAGTCACCAACTAAAGCAACACACGACTAGCATGATCCCACCAGTCCCATCATTTTCCATGTTTATGTTTTATCGTATGGATCAAACAATAAATAGGCAAGTATTTGTTGAGAAAGTCACTGTATTTGATACTGTGAGGGGTACAGGAACATGTCAGACAGTGTATTTCTGTTTCCATGCACGCATCTTGACATCTCATCGTTTTCCTATTGCTTAGAAAGGTAGCTAGCAATTTGGATGATAGTGATTCAGATACTAAGCAAAGAAGCTTCTGTGGATAGTCAGAAACATTTCACAAAGGAGCAAACGCCTGAACTCACCGAACCTTAGGTTTGAACAAGTGAAACAAAGAGAGATGGGAAAAGAGCTGGTCCAGCCAGAGCACAGACACATGAGCAGACTGGTCTAGCGAGAGGTGAGAGTAGATACTGCCATGTAGTGAGAGAGAGAACAAAAAGGCAGGTTGAGCTAAGCCTAGTGGCTCACACATACAACCCAAGTTACTCAGTGGCTGAGGTGGGAGGATCCCTTGAGGTGGGTGGGAGGATCCCTTGAGCCCAGAAGTTTGAATTCAGCCTGGTCAACATAGCAAAACTCCACCTAAGAAGGAAGGAAGGAAGGAAGGAAGGTAAAGGATATGAAAGCAGGTTGAAGCAAGTATATAGAGGGATTTTTTTTAACCCTAGAGAATGGGCCTTGACATTTATATTAAAAGTAGTGGGGATATGACAGAGGCATTTGAACCAGTTATTGATATGCCTAGCCCTACCTCAGATATCTGACTCATGTTTGCTAAGTGAGAGGATGAATGCTGTGTGTAGGATGTACCGGCATGGAAAGGGTGAAGAGCCTCTAACAATGGCATTCTGGATGGCAGACGACGGTGTTGGTTGATGTGACAAAGTTATGAAAAGTGTAGAATCAATGAAAAAGTCAGCAAAATGATTATTCTTAATGCACCATGACTTCCTGAGTGGTAACTTACACCAACACAGAGGGGGGGCATTCTTCTAATCACCCCTAAACAAAAACTCATAATTCCCCCAGTGATGCTAACATTACTTATATGTGTTTCTTGCAGGGCAAAGACCTAGTCAGGGAAAGACAATGACAAGCAGACTTTTGAAATTAGAAAGTAAAAAAATAAAATCAAAATTTGTGTGAAGCTTCGGAGGTGACATTTCACCTCTTCTCTGACCGGGTAACGGAAGTTCAGTTTACTTGTGGTGAACGAAGAAATGCAGAACTTGTCATGCCCAGCCTGCAGATGGGAAGACTGAGACTCACACAAGAACGATAGCTCACAGTGACTTAACTCCAGGTGAACTGATTCTAAATCCTGCACTTTTTGTCATTATCCCATGCGGCAGAAGAAGACGCGAGGAAGAAAAGAGAAAGCTCAAGAGGAAGAGGCACTCCTAGGAATCTCATCGGTCAATGCCCCAGGAGGCATGAGGTGGGGCTGTCCCGTGGGAGGACCCAGAGTTGAGCAGATGGAGAACCTTCTCTCCGGTGTAGAACTCTCTTGCTCACCAAGGAGAATCTGCGGTCAGTAATAATTCATTTTCTCTCCTGAGAGACAAGAATAAATTGGTTCTGTTTGTTTGTTTCTTCTGACATGCACAGACTACATATATGAGTGCGAATCAAAAAACAAAAAATCAGGCTTCCCCTGCTAGGTTCTAGGAATCCATCGGCATCAGTGAACCAGCTACTGTTGTTGTGAGAGGCTGCATTCAGCTTTGGTGAATATTGTTTGTCCATTTCACAAAGAGTGATTTACGAGCACACCTGCCCACACCAGTGCTAAGTGTTCAGCAGTTTTGGGTTTTTTTTAATCAAAATTGGCATGACCCCCATGGTCCTCCTCTCCCTATTCACCCGATCTCTCCCAGAGTGACTTTTTTTTGTTTCCCCTGATGAAAAAAATTCTCCAAGGAAATGTTTTTCCAATGTGGAAGAGGTGAAACCAAAAGTGGTAGAAGCACAAAAAGGCACCAAAACGGACGAGTTCAAAACTATTTCGAGCACTGGAAAAATCATCTCGATAGGTATATTGCATGAAACGGAAAGTACTTTGAAGATGACTGAAGTTTAAACATGCAAGAAGAAATACACAATTTTCTATAAATAAATTTTGGGGGATTTTTTTGGGTCCCCATGTATGTAGCGGTGTTTTGTTTGTTTTTTCAAGGTTCTGTTGGTCAATAAACAACTTTTTTCCTTCCTCTGGCCTGCACCATTCAGTCCTCAAATTCCAGCAGACACGAGGGAGTTGTCACCCAAGTCGATACTCCCCCAAATTGCATTAGGCTACAATCCTTCCCGTCAAACAAGGCCTTGCAGCAGAAAACAAGTCCTATGGCTTCAACAGTTTAGTTTCTCAGCAAGAGCTAAAAACACTGAGTTTCCCTCCCTGGTGGGATCAGAACGTGGGCCACTTCGCGGGTGGGTGTTCCTTGTGCTTCCACGTCTTGCTTCACGACACGGGGTCTATCAGGGAGATGACTGAGATTTTATAATAACTTTATGAGACACAGTGGAACACAAAGACTCAGCCACAGACACCTTCGTAAAGTACAGCTGATGTCATTGGCTCTCCAATAAAGATGGAGCAGAAGGATTGGCCATTTCCACATCTGCGTCTCCTAGGTCTCGGGAAACCACAAGTTATGCTTCTCCTTTGTGATTTATTCAAGTCCTCTGAGTTCTGCCAACAAGTTGGGAATAATCCTCAGACTCCATCAAAACTGGACACTTCTTGGATAGCATCAACCAAGAAATGAGCTTGAATAATAAGTCGTGGCAGGTAGTCACAGCCTACTGGACACTCACGAGGTTGACTTCTCTTCACCTGTGCCACTGGCTGCCTGTTCTCCAATCCCTGCTAACACCACCAGGCAGCCTTCATCTCTAAGAAGACGGCTTCTTTCTGAAACAGAACCAAGAGTTAATGAGATGTATGAAAATTGTTATAACCCAGACAAGCCCGATAGCATGGAGCAGCACATCGAAGAATTATGGTCGTGCCAAGACTTTTCTCAGTCCCAGAAGCAGCCAAAGTTCTCAAGAACATCATTCTTCTCTTTGGCCAGGTTCACTGTACAAAAGTTTTCCTTTCTTACGTGTTCCAAGAATTTTTTTTAAATGGGGGGTGAGGGGAATCATTGCCATAGATTACTGGAGAAGGAACTTAAACTTGAGAAAGACTTTTGAAAAACAATTAGGTAGTGTTTATCAAAACCTTAAAAATCACATGCTGTTTAAGCCAGAAATACCACTACCAGAAATTTATTCTAACCTAGCAATTAGGTGTAAGAAAAAAGTGTTGTTTATAATCATATCACATCACAATGTTGTTTATAATAAGGAAACATGATAAACAACCTACGTGTCTACAAATTGGTCTTTGGTTAAGAATATTATGACATATTTATACTACATAATATTCAACAGTCATCGAAAATGGTATAGACACTTCCTGGTTGTCCAATAGTTAGAATTTGGTGCTCTCAAAAGAGTGTAAAAATCTTTTCATTGATTTGGCAGGAAGTCAGTGATATATTATTATGTGGAGGAAAAAAGATTTAAAAAATAATGATTTGAGCAGTATTCCATTATTGTTCAAAATTACAACTCATTAAAGCAGTCATATATTCATAGATGTATATATTAATAATAAAATCAAAATCTGTGTCATGACATGCCTTCACAGGGATAGAAAGGGACTGGAGTGTAATCCCTGCTATGGTGACGAGGTTATCCTGAGATTTGGTCATTTGTAAAGTTAGGCAAAGCCAAATCCTGAGTGAAAAGGAGAAGCCTTCTCTGAAATGGGAGGTCCTTCTTGTGGTTGGCTCACCAGGAAAAAGTATGTCTCTTAGAAATTAAACACTTAAAGAGAGATATTCCTCCTGAGGAAGGAGGCTTTAAATCAAGCTAAGGCGTTAAATCAGGAAGCAGAATGACCAGAGGCCAACAGGACAGTGGCAGAAAGATGAGAGGGAAAGCGACTCTCCCCACGTGGAAAGTCAGATCCAGGGACAGAGGGATCAGCCGCTGTGAGATGGTCCTCTCCTTCACCACCCTGCCACTTCCAAGACTTTCCATCCCTGTCTAGTGCTGACTTTGGGCAGCCTCCTCTCCAGTTATTGAGAGAAGTTGCATTCTACAAACATCAAGAGGAAACATCACTCTCCCAGTAAGATATGTCCATGTGGCTATTTGAGACACATTGCTGAGCCAGGCACAGCTTTGTCATGGGTCTGACAGCATCATTCCTGACATGCTTTTAGGCACTCCCAAGTAGCTTCATACCACTGCCGTAGAGGTGGGAATACTTGTCCTTGCTGTTGGAGCAAGCTAAGACCTTTAAGGCGACAACTTTAAGGGGGACCCCCTGAGGCCACATTCAGACATTCCCTGTCACCGTGATCAGCCGTTTTTCCCTCCCTGTCTACCACGCCAGTGACAATGACCAACATGGCTGGGGAGAATCATATGGGCCAAAGATGGAGGCCACCCTCAGACCCTGCACAATAGACTTCTCCCCCCATTTTGTGCTCATCACTTCTAAAAGCTCTTTCAGCTGGAGATACATTCACAAGCATACGAAGAAGGACCCCCAAAAATCAGAATTATTTTTTGGAGGGCGGACCCCTTGTAGTACAGACTTGCTACACAATGTACATGTCCTAGTAACCCATTGGCATCAGTGTACCAGCTAGTGTTTTGGGAAGAGGCTACATTCGGTTTCAGTGATTTTTTTTTTTTGGAGATTCTTTCAATGCGTTTGCCCATTTCGTGATGGGTGATCTCCGAACACACCTGCCCACACTGCTCTGAGTGTTCAGCAGTTTTTGACCAAAAATGACACCAACCCCATGTTCCACACTCCCTATTCACCTCAAATTCCCCAAGTGACTTTTTTTTCCTCCCAGATGAAAAAAGTCCTCAAAGAAAAACATTTGCCAGTGTGGAAGAGGTGAAACCAAAAATAGCAGAAGCACTAAAATGCATCAAAACAGACGAGTTTAAAAGCTGTTTTGAGCAGTGGAAAAAGCATCTTGATAGGTGTGCTACATCCAGTGGGGGGTAGGTGGCTGACGCTTAAACACGTCAGAATAAACACGCAATGTTTTATAAATAAATTCCAAGTTTTTTTGGGTCCCCCTTCATACTCGGACACACACACCCATGCACATGCACGGATTCTCCTGAAGCAAACACGGTTTGGAAATATCTGAGGGCAGTAACCTGTGGGTCTGTTGAACTTGAATTACTGTAACAGCAGTAATTTTCCTTCTAAACCAAAATTGTATGTCGAGTCAATACCTACAGCCCGAATGCCATGTCACTGAGTGGGAATTTCACAGGCTGTGTGGACAACCGCTCCCTAATCGTACTTGCTAAGAGCATTTAGCTTTCTGACTCGGGCCCCTCCAATGTGAGGAGCTAATGGTAGAAAAAGCAGCAGTGCCGTTCATCTCCATTAGGCAGTCCTCAGGACTTCTTCCAGTCAAGAAAGGAAGCCGCTGACCTCCCTGGGACTCTCAAGGGGTCCTGGGTCCAGTGGCTACTTATGCAGGTTAAATATATCTGAAGTTGCCTAACTTCCCAGCCAGATCTAATTAGTAAACACCTTCAAAGGGAGAAGCTGACTTCTGAGACAAAGTCTGTCTGCTGCACACAGCAAAGGTGGACAAATAAATATTTAAAGGGCACATCGTGTAGGTGGAGAGGGGAGAGGAAGAGAGATTAGGAACAGATATGAGTTAACTTTGGGAGCTCTGTTGTGTAATTGTCCTTGACCTTGTGCCTTCCATGGGCCAAACTTGCCCCTTTCCAGGGCTTCTGTGAGACCTGGCTCGCTAGACACTTAGCCACCCAGCCACAGAAAGAAGTGCCCTAAAACACAGACTCGATCTTATCATAGCCCTGGTCGGCGTCCTGCTTGGAGAATACCACAATTGCTGTGGATAGATATTAAGGTTGAAAAAGATCTATTTAAGGGTCTAGAATAAAACACTGCTATTCAGCAAAGTCTTATTAACAGACAAATGATTAGTAAGGTTGCTTTGTTTTTGTTTGTTTGTTTGTTTTAAGTCCAGCAATAATGTAAGCTAAAAAACTGACGCCATTGGTGGAGTTTCCAAAAGCACCAGCAAGTGTCAACTGCACCTCTGCAGAAGACCAGCCCTGGCTATGGCATGTCCAGACTACTTACTCTTTCAGTGGCTTTTGTCCAATTCTCACATGGTTCCCTACCACACTGTGCTGGGATAGAAATGAACAAGACTTCCCAGATCAAAAAAGGCTTTGGAAGAATCAAAAGAATCAGTGTGTGCTGTGGCACAAATGAACTATAATCAGATCCACCTCAATCATTAACTCTCTCGAGAACCTGGTACAGAGAGAGTTTCATAGCTGGTTTTTAAACTAGGAATTATATTTGGAATTGGAGTTTAATTCTCTGGAGGGGCCCAGACGGGAGGGCAGTAGGAGCTTCTGAATGTACTTTATTTCAGAGGGGAGGTGGGGCTGGGGAGGAAAGGACGCCCTTCCTGGAGTGCCTGCTGTGTTTCGACTTGGTCCTGGGTGCTGCTGCTGCCCACTCATTGCCTCACTCGCTCCTCATGGCAAACCCTCAGACTGGGTCATATCATACCTATCGTCATATCACAGAGGAAGCTAAGCCTTGAGTACACAGGTGGGCTACACACAATCCAGTCTGTTTTGTTTTGTTTTTGTGGCTTGGTTGGTTGGATTTGTGTTTTTGCCCTACATTGATCTTTCAGTCACAAAAACTGTAAATTACTTGAAGGCAAGTATTGTCTCCCTCCCACTGTATTCCCAACATACAGCTGAGTGTTAGACACCTAGTCATTCACTTATTCATTCAAAACATATTTATCAGACGACAGGGATATAGCAGTGAACAAGACCAAAGAGGTGCCTGTTGTCACGAAGCTTAGATTTTAGCAGAGAGAGACAATCAATCAATCAATAAGTAAGTTGGAAGGAAAGAAAGGAGCGAGGGAGGGAAGGAGGGAAGGTGGGAGGGAGGGAGGGAGGAATTAAATTATCAGAAGGTGAGGCGTACCCTACAGAGAGCTGAGACTGATAGACATGATGGAGCAAGGCCAGATGGACCTCAGATTGGGGATTCGGGATGGGCTTCTCAAAGGAGAAGACCCTTAAACTGAAACCTAAGTGGCAAGAAAAAAGGAAGCCATAGAAGAGCGGGGGAAGAGATTGCAAAGGCCCGGAGATAAGAAGGAGATTTAAGGGCTTAAACACCTGAGAAAAGATCGATACGGCTAGAGCAGGTCAGTGAGCCCGGAAAGAGACATACAAGATGATGTGAAAGAGATGGGTAAGAGCCAGGTGACACAGGGCTTTGTAAGCCAGGGCAAGGCTCATTCATCAAATATTTGTTAAATGAATAAATGCACAGGCCTTGGAGCACTATGAGAAAGAAGGTATCAACAGCCTTTCAGGAATTCATGCATGCGTCAGAAAGACAAGCGGAATCCACAGCCATTCACTCAAGAACTATTTCCTGAGGCCCTATGGTGTGCTGGGCACTGCAGATAGAGGAGACAGGGTCAGTGAGCCATGTTCCTGGCCTTCTGCCGGACCACAGTGAGAGAGACGAGACCACAGGACAGAGCAACGGGTTTTTTAGTTTGAGGAAACGCTATGTGAGCACATGGGAAACATCGAACTCAGCCTGGAAAAAGTCAAGGAAAAAGTGAAGACAGCACAGAAACTACAGCCAAGATAAAGTATTCAGAGGCGGGTTGGTCCCTCTGGGCTAGAAAGGTCAGGGAAAATTCTCACAGAGAAACCTGGACTTGAGTTGGATCTGCAGAAACAGCTTAGAAGTAAGAAGGAAGGGCTCCAGGTTGAATAACAAATGCACACAGGTTCGAATCAAAGGCCAACACTTTGGTGAGTGTTCAAAACTCCCCACAGTTCCTCCTAACCAACACCTTCCCTGCACACACATGTATCAGCCCCCGTGTTCACCTCCCTCCCGACTGAAACACACCAGAAATGACCTGCTAGCGACACCACTCCCCAATCACTTAGTATGCTAGTCACTCGGAAATGAAGATCTGATTCTCATTTCAACCAGGAAGACCGCGTGCATCCTCCTGATGGTTGAACATCCCAAGAGGGACAGAACCCCTAATTTCACGGTTCCTCTTCCTTGGCAAAGAGATCCATCCTTCAATGCAATAGAAGTCTACTTCCTTGGTGCAACTCATTTCAACCTCAGAAGTGTGTTGGTCAACTATGTCTGAGTGAGAATTATTATCACCACCTCAGAGGCATTTAACAAGAAGCATTCGTGTCACGCTCATGGTGGTACGGGCTGGCTGGGAAGTTCTGCTATGTGCTGCCCGGTGGTGAGGTGGCTCTGTTTCACGTGTGTCTCACCTTGTCTGGGACCAATGGGCCAATTGGGATGTATTATCATAGTGACAGCAGAAATACAGGAGAATGAGCGAAAACATGAGGTATCTTTATGGTACCAGAATAATTGGCACTCCGTGACACTTATCTCACTTCATTAGCCAAAGCGAGACACACATCCAAGCCCAAAGTCAAGGGAAAGTAGTATGTGCTGTAAATTATTCATTCCACTTCTACTAATGTCAAATTTCAGAAGGTACAGTTACGTTCCTTCACAAGCATCCTTTTCTTTCCAAGATAAGCTTCCTAACCTCCTTATCCAACAGGTTTGCAGAGTCTTTCTTCCCTCCTTGGCCTGAACACATTCCAGTTTGTAAATATTTCTAGCTACAGTTTGTGAACATTTCTGGAATCTACTGTGGGCATGGTATTGTCTTTCCAAGGGGATTTATCAGTGCAGGGCAGTGGGTGCATTCGTTAGAATTCAATGCCTACCAAAACATTCCAAAAGTTAGATCACACTTCCAGAAGTCAGCAAGGCAATTATTCTGGTCTAGGTTGGGCTTGGTTGATCGCTATTGGGCTCACTCATGTGTCTGCAATCAGCTAGCAGGTCAGCTAGAGGTCGTTTGGTCTAGGATGGCCCAAACTGAGGCCAGTGGGGCCTCTCTCAACATTGTGTGTCTTTCTCCAAAAGGGTAACTAGGATCATTTCATATGGCTCTATCAGGGTGTCATGAGCTCAAGAGTGGAGGCTGCATGTTTAAAGAATTATCCCAAATGACACAACATCACTCCTGCCACATTCTAATGACCATCACAAGCCATGGGGCCAAGCCAGAAAGAAAAATAAGGGACACAGACTTCACCTTATATGGGAGAAGTTGCAAAATACAGTGGTCGTTTTTGCAATCTCTCCCACGGGGTAACTTTGTACCACATGTCCACGAATGCACTGAATGTGTAGCCAAGCTTCCCTTGGGTTTTGGCCCACGCCACACTGTTGACTCACAAAGAAGTCAATGAACAATCTTAGACTTTGAATCGTGAACTGTAGTCAAGTATTCATGCCGTCAATCAGGACTAAAGTGTAACCTCCATCCTCAATGTCATCCCCCTTGCCTCAGCCAGCTCTGACCCATATTCCTCCTTGTATCAACCCTCCTTCTCTCTTTTTAAATGAGTTGCTAAATTCTGGACAGCATCTTTATGTCTCTCCTTACCGTAGCTAGTATGAGCAATACAATATTATTAGACTGGCTCTAACAACAATTGAAGGACAAGAATGACCACATCTTCTGATCTTTCTGCACATTCTATGGGAGCACCTAGTTGGCCCTTGGTGACCTCATGAAGTCATACAAGAATGAATCAATATCCAATACCACATAGTTACAATGGGGTAACAAAGTGACTCTTGAATTCTTTTTTTTTTCCAGGAAAGTCCCATTTTAAAGTTGAAATATATGAAAATCCAACGTCAAAGGCAGATAAACAGGAGACTACTTTAGCTGGAAGAGAGAACATTCCTGAGGTTCTTCCTACCCACCTTTTTTCATCCCCACCTCCCCTAAGGTATCTGAGGTCTGAGGCCTCCTCAGATGCCATGAAATAAAACTTGCAAAACACTGGACGAAGCCAACATTCTTCAAGCTTTGGCAGACATAACCTTCAGTAAGAAATGTACTTCACATAGTGGCCTAGAACACACACATACACAGAGATAGCCAAAGCAACGGCTTCTCAACGCTGCTAAGTGCAACACAGTTTCAAGTTTTCTATTCATTTCATGTTTAAATGTTGGTCAATAAATATTCCGTTGATTTTACAACCCACTAAACTAGCCCTGGCCCACCATTTGAAACCACCAGACAAGATGACCTTAAAGAAGTCTTTCAACTTTTAGACTCTATAGACCTAGGCTTCTATGGTTTCTGTATTCCCAGTTTTCATTGTTTATTCTCAGGGCCGAGGAGGTGATAGACACCACCAAAAAGAGCGGAAGTTGAGTTCCAGATAGCAACATTTTCCAGGGGAATGGAGACCACATGACCTTATGGACACTGGTAAAATCAGGAGATTGTACTTGTGAGAAGAATTTACTCTGGAGTCAGACTCCCTAAGCTTAAGTTCCAGTGTTGATGATAGACTGGGTTACTTGAACTTATTATGTAATCTGTCTGTCTGTCAATAATTACCTCCTCTGAAATGTAGGACTAATCATCGGGACTTACCCCACAGGGTTGCTTACAGCATTAAATAAGATGGTGTACAGTGAATTTAGCACCATGCCAGGAACACAGGAAGTATTCAATGTTCCCTAGAATTCATAGGTAATAAGTGACTATTTTCCCCCAAAGGAGTGAGTTCAATATTAAAAGCAAAGAAGCGTTCATCCACCGCTCACTCCCCACCTCCAGTCTTAACAGCCAGGGAGATATAGGTTGAGATCCTTGCTCAGAGGCAGGTGTGTACCTTAGATGATTCACTTTCACTTCCTGTGATCTGGGATTCTCAGCTGTGAAATGAAAATAATAAAACCCATCTGATCAGGCTGCTAGGACAGTCGAATTAATTTTGAAATAATGAATGCACGACACATCTGAAACAGGGCCTGCCACATAGTAAACGCTCAATAAAAAGAGAGGAGGTGGAGAGTGAAAAACACCCTAGCAATATCTGGCCTGAAAAAAAAATTGAAGTGCTTTGAAAAGCAACTGTTCATCTTTTTAAAATAATTGAAAGGCATTAAACTGCAAGAAACAGCCAGTCACAGCCGGATCATGCTGGTTATCTCAGCTGTGACGCATTGCTCTACAAAGCAGAGCCCTGTTAAGAAGTTCCGGCAACATGGAATCATGAAATCCATCACTTTCTTTGTGTGTCTGTGTGTGTGTGTATGTGTCATCTGTTTGTCTTCAGTGTGTCACACAAGGTGCTAAGGACACAGGATAATAATTCAGTCAAGTCTCTACCCTCAGGAAACCTATTACCCATCAATGGCTCAAGTTCCCTGTCTCTCTCAAACTCTCTCCCTTTTTATTGAGCACTTACTATATGGCAGACACAGATTCAAATGCTTTATGTGCACCACGTCACCTAATCCTCATAGCAACCTGATCAGATAGGCTTCGTTCTTGCCATTTCATAGTTGAGAATTCCGAATCCGCATAATGGTTCAGAGGCAGAGCAAGAATGTGAACTCAGGTCTCTCGGACTATTAATCCCCAAATCCTCTACAATCCCCTTTTGGGGGACAGAAAGGTGTGCCCCCTTTTCTCCCCCATGATAAGACTGACACTTCTACAAGAGGCAGCGAACAAGAGAAAAGCCCGACTAAGTGTTTTTTCATCCAAGTTGCACGTGACACAGAGCCTTCAGAAGCAAAGACCCGATACTACGGGAGAACGATCCATTGTTACGCATTGATTCAATAAAGAACAGGCAGCCAAGATGAAATGCGATTGAACAGGAAGGTGCCATCTTGCAGTCACAGGCCTAGTGGGGATGCTCAGAAAGGCCTGTCTGTCTTTTTGGCCTCTCTGTGCGGCATTCCTTCCTCCCAGAAATGGGGCGGGACCCCTCAGAATGACGATCTCATGCCATGGTAGGTCAGGTAATTTCTTTAGGGCCAGCTCTTCCACAGAAAGGCAGGGAAGGGTAGAGTGACATTTCTCATGTCCATGGCTGGCTCAGGCCAAAAGGGGGAGCAGAGGGGGATGGAGGGCAGGAGAAGGTCAGGAAGGCGACCTCACTTTGGAACCTTCCAACGACCTTCAGCTCAAAGCACTCAGCACGCCAGCATGGCATAATCAGGAAGTCGCGATCTGAGCCCCAAAGGTCCAAGTTGGGTTGATAAATGTACATAAAAGATTCCAGATATAGCACGACATACCAGCTAAGTGGTACCTGCCTTTGTATATCATCATAGCACAGGGTAGAAGTTAAGAACATGGACTTCACCAGGTGTGGTGGCTCATGCCTGTAATCCCAGCACCTTGGAAGGCCCAGGCAGGACAATTGCTTGAGCCCACAAGTTCAAGACCAGCCTGGGCAACATAGTGAGATCTTGTCTCTACAAAAAAAAGAAATCCAAAAATTAGTCAGGCATGGTGGCACGCACCTGTAGTCCCAGCAACTTGGGAGGCTGAAATGGAAGGATTGCCTGAGCCTAGGAGGTCGAGGCTGCAGTGAGCCATGATCATGCCACTGCACTCAGCCTGGGCAACAGAGGGAGACTAGACTTTGAAAAACAAAGCCACAAGCCGGGCTCGGTGGCTCAGCCTGTAATCCCACGCCTTGGGAGGCTAAGGTGAGTGGATTGCCTGAGCCCGCGGGTTCGAGACCAACCTGGGCAACTTGGTGAGACCTCATCTCTACAATAAATAAAAAAAAAATATCAGCTGGGCGTGGTAGCACGTGCCTGTAATTCCAACTACCTGGAAGGCTGAGGCGGAAGGATCGCCGGAGCCCAGCAGGTCAAGGCTGCGGTGGCCGGGAGCGGCCACTGCACTCCAGTCTGGGCGACAGAGTGAGACT